>JAWHQI010001996.1:0-49190 GCA_033032865.1 Dactylorhiza incarnata
CGTTCACACCGACGTCAATACGTTGACTCGGCAAGTGTGGAATTTGCACTTAGCCATGAAAGTATGGTGGTCCAGCCAGTAAGAGCACGCAGATGCTCCGCGGTTTTGCGTTGAGGCGTACGATAGGTCTAGGTTTAGGTAGTGTGAATACCAACCTAGAGGTGGGCGAGGCCCAACCACCGCTTCCGTTTTCCACTACGGAAGTATCCTGGAAGTCTTGCTAGCTCCAAAGGGGGGGAACTAAAGGTCGTGTGCATAGATTCGAAGTGTGTGAGTTGCACTTGTATGAACATAGCATAAACTGCATAACTCTGCATGTCATGGCATAAACATTGCATTTCAACCCCTACCCCTATCCTATAAATTGGTTATGGGACTCTTTATACGATAGGCCTTGCTAAACGACCCCTTGGTCTATAGGTTTGTATGGGCATTCCTATAAATCAATGGTTATTTTTTCCTATTATATACACGTCTTTACTTACTGTACCTTTACTTATTCTTTACCTGCTCTTATTATGCTATTTACTGCTTCAATTATAAATATACACTGTGTATTGTAGAAACATTCCCTGTAGATTATGCCCCTGTCACCTGCTATTGATTATACCCCTTGATGCCCTCTGCTTCATCCTTCCCGCACGGTGCTAGGAGTCACCGAGGGAGGGGTGGGGGATTGGCTTAGTCTTTTGACTAACGGTCGGTGGACCTTATCATTTTAGGGACCGAGAGATCCTGCAGCACTAGAGGCTAGTGTAGACGGAGGCGGGCCAGTCTAGTACAGGAGCACAGTTTCAGGATCATTGAGTGATTAGTAGTTAGCTTGCGCGAGTGATCTTGTAGTGAGGATATGATGTACAGGCATGAGCCCTCTTTATTATTGTAACCTTTTGTTATTTCAGTTATACCATGTAGACATTTATATATATATTGTTGGAAAATGATTCTCTTAACCCCTGAAAAAGAGTTAAATATGATTCTAAGAATGAAAAATAAGGCTAAGTAAATATGCGTCGAATGGTATTCGACGCAACGTCGAAATGTAATCGATGTCTCCTTCGAATGAGTCGAAGTAACTTTAGGAAGACTTCGACGTATGTGTTGTCGACGCTACTCTGATTTCCAGTCGACGCATCTAATGTAGTCGACGCACCTTTGTCATCGCACCTTCCTTATTCCCTCTCGACGTCCAGACAGGATGTATTCGACGCTTGCGTCGAATAGTAATCGACGCGCGTCGATCTTTATGACAGAATTCAAAATCGCCAGATCTCTTTCCTTATCTTATAGATCTGATTTATATGGAATCATTTATGTCTTATAGCCGTTCTGAATCTTTCTTTTCCTCTATTAGATCTTGGCTAATTTGATAAAATTCATTATGGGCATTATTTGAAATTGGAATGATTCTTTCTTCTATTGGTATGCTAACTATGAAATGTTTCTATCCTTCTAATTCTCTGTCTCATAATTAATTTTCCTCCTATAGTATTATTTGAATGAACAGAGCTATATATATATATATGAAGGAGGTCGACAGAAAGAACAAGGAGGGATCCACCATTTTACTCATTGAAAAAGAGGAAAAGCTCCCAAGTGATAAATAGAGAATTGAGAAATAGCCCTGCAGCAATACTCAAGCATTCTTCTTCTCCTGCTTCTGAAGTCACTCTGCTGCAAATTCTGATAGCTCTCAACATAAGAGGGAAAAGCTACAATCTATTTCTCTCTATAGAAGAAAGATTTAATTCACTTCTTGTGCTTCCAATCTTCTTGCTAGGAAGAAGATTCATTCCTGTTCTTATTTCTTTCTTCTTTCTTATTCTTACTTAAACATTGTAAAAGAGTTTTTAGAATCTCTCTTCAAAAATTCAGTGTACTAGTTCTAAGAGTCTCCTTTTCAAAAGACTCAGTTGGTTCTAAGAGTCTCCTTGTCAAAAGACTCAGGTTGATTCTAAGAGTCCCTTATCAAAAGACTCAGTACAAGATAGTGAATTTCCTACCAAGGGGGTAGAAGAGTGGACTACCCAAAGTTTGGGGAACCACTATATCTCTTTGTGTTGTGCTGTGATTTCTTTTCTTGCATTTACTTTCTTTATTTTTTAATTCTTGTTGGTGTGTGTGGGAAGCTCTAATCTGTGATCATACACATATATATATATTAACTTTGCACAAAATATTTTTAATCTCTATTCACCCCCCTCTAGAGAATTCTAGTGAGGTTACTGTGCATTTTCAATTGGTATCAGAGCGAGGTTGATCTAAAAAGGATAACTCCTTGATCAAAAAGGTCCTACCTTTTATATATATAAATTTTTCTAACAATTATTTTTCACATGGCACAAATCAAAGATTATGCTTCCACCAGACCACCAATGTGCAATCTTGAAAATTTGCAGTTTGGAAAACAAGAATTAGAATTTATATGAATTCCATTTATGATAACTTGTTTAATATTACTGTGACAGGTCCCCCAAAGCCTTATAGAAAGGATGCAAATGGCAATGTCACACAAACACTTGTTCCAAGATCTGAATGGAAAGAAGATGAGAAGAAGGCAAGAACATGTGATCTAAAGGCCATGAACATACTTGTCTCAACCCTCTCAGATGACATCTTTCAAAGGGTTGTTGACTGTGAATCAGCCAAAGAAATTTGGGATGCTCTTACAAAGATGGTGGAAGGAAGAGCTGATGAAAAGAAAGATAAGAAGGCCCTATTGATCTCCCAATATGAGAACTTCCAAAAGAAGAATGAAGAGAGTATCTCTGAGATGTATGACAGATTCAGTCTAATCATCAACCAATTGAAAAACTTGGATAGAGAGATCTCCCTCACTGAGATTAATGACAAATTGCTAATGAGTCTCCCTAGTTCATGGGACTCAAGAACATGGGCAATAAGAGACACAAGAGGACAAAAGGAAATCTCAACAGATGCTCTCTTAGGAAAACTCAAATCCTATGAGCAACTGCTGAAAACTAGAGAAGAGAAGAAGAGAAGAGAAAACACTCCAATCTCCTCAAAAGATAGGAACATAGCTTTAAAGGCAACAGAAGAAGGGACTCCTGTCACTGAAGAAGAACTATTCAGTTTCCTGGCCAGAAGATTTAAGAAATGGGTCGAGACAGAGGGATCAAGAAGAAGGGAGTCAAAACAAGGTATGACAAAACTCCCACTAAAGAAATTGTGTGTTATTCTTGCAGGAAATCTGGACATATTGCCCAGAATGTCCAGAGAATGCTGAGACAAAGAAAGTTTTGAAAAAGAAAGATCCCAAGAAAAAGGAGAAGAAGAAAGAAAGAGGCCTTATTGCAGAATCCTGGAGTGAAACAGACTCTGAGGACAGTTCCTCTTCCAAGAGTGACAATAAAGAATCTAAGCAAGAAGATCTATGCTTGATGGCCCTTGAAGGATCAAAGAATAATGATAGTGCTAAATCATGGAGTGAGACAGGATCAGAAGAAAGCATATCTTCTGAAGATGAAAAAGAAGATAGCCTTATTCTCATAGAGGAATCTGAGGATAAGGATGAGGTAAGCATGTTTGATAAAATAGATTTTCAAAGTGATAACTTCAGAAATGATTTTATGGGAATGTGTCTAGATCAACTAAAAGCAACACAAGAAATTAAAGATCTAAAAGAACAAATCAATGGAGCTAAAAACCAGAGAAATAGAGAAGTTAAATGCTATAAAGATTATGAATTAAGGGCTAACATCATAGAAAAGGAGGTAGAAAAGGCTAAAATAGAAAATTAGTTCCTTAAGGATAAGGTATCCCAGGCAAAGGCCTTTGAAGAATCAATAAAAATGAGAAGCCAAACTCTTAAGGAAATCACAGAAAAACAAAAATAAGACACAAGAATCTTGGGCTAGGGGCTGATCCATTAATCACCTAATTCCATCCAACCAACCTGCTTGGATGAGCCCTGTAAAGTCACTAAACCTGTCAAATGGACAAACCAAGAAAAAGACCCACAAGATAAGGAAGACAACTCCTTCAAAGAATAAAGGAATTTGACGAGATTTCATATTATTCAGCTGATGACTCACAAACTTCATCTGAAGAAACAACTAATCCAAGAAAAACAACACATAAAGGAGTAAAAGCAGAAAAAGGTAAAATGAAAATTGAAGATACAATTGCGTCGACTTCATATCGACGCATAAATGATAGTGCGTCGACTTATACTCAACGCAACCTCTCAGATGCCTCGACCTCTTCTAGACACTTGAACAAAAGCACGTCGACTTCCAATCGACGCAATTTTCTCTATGCGTTGAAATCAGATCGACGCCATCTGTAGAAAGCGCCGAATACAAATCGACGCGACTATCAACATGCGTCGAATAGATATCGACGCACAAAAGTTCAGAGCAACTTAAATACCTTTTCTCCAAAAGTCTTTCATCCTAACCCATATTCAGGACCCATTCATCCAAATCATGATTTTTATCCAAATCAACACCTCTATCCTAACCAAAATGTTTATCCTAAACAAAATTCCCATCTTAATCAAACCTTCTATTCTAATCAACACTTCCATCCCTCTCTAACTTAAATTCTCACAATACTAAGATAATCAAATGCTATATATGTAATAAAACTGGACACCTTGCCAAACAATGTTGGCACAATCAATCAAACTATCTATAGAAAATTGTCCAAGACTGACTTAGAAATCTTTAGGGCTAGGAAGAGATGAAAAGAAATAAAACACCTAGAACTTTTAGGAAAATTAAAAGTCACATCGACTTATAATCGACGCACCGTCGAGAAGACCTCGACGCTGGCACTGATCTCCTTCAGTCAAAGTAACGTTGATCCCCTATCGATGCAACGTCGACTTCATAAAAACGAGCGACAATACTTTCAGTCACATCCACTGAAATACTGAATAAGCCTCGAATTAAGTCCAGTTTCGACGCTTCACCTGACTTAAATAGTCTCTTCAGTTAGAAGCCTTCACGACTCTGCATCTTTCATCCTTCTTGCTCCTCAGACCAGCCGATTTTTCCTCTCTCTTTCACTGACCTAAAATGGCTCCCAAAATCAACTCAGGCTTTGACATTGATCTTGAGTCTTTCCAAGCAGCCGCAGAAAACTACAAGAGCATCATTGCTCTTTTTACTGCAGCAGGACTGGACAAGCTCATCTCCACTAGGTGCAAGCTCCTGGAATCAGAGCTCACAGAGCTAATAACTCATGTTCAGATATCTGAACAAGGAGAAATCCAGGGAACACTATATGAGACACCAGTCTTAATCTCAGCAGAACATATTAGGGCCACCTTTGATCTTACATCAGGTATATCCTAATATCCTCTTTGTTCAAATGAAATAAGGAAAGAAAATGAGCTTCTAAAGAATGACTAAACAAGTCTAAATTATCCTTTATTAGGTGATGAATCTATTGACCTCACACCTGATGAAATCAAGAATCTGCTAACCATCATGAAGTTTTCAAGGGATAAACCAACCCATCTAAAGAAAATAGACTTTTCTGAGGAGTATAGACTACTAGCAGATATAGTAGGAAAGATACTACTATGTAAGATATCTGCCCATGATGCAGTGCCCAAGCAGCAACTGAACATCATGGGGGCTCTTGTAGTGAAGAAGAAAATAGACTGGGCCAGCTGTCTGCTCAAGATGATAGGCTCTAGGTATTCTCACAAAGAGAATGCCTACATGAGGATTATGAGTCAAGTACTCTTCCACTCCTTCCCTGACCTCTGTAGGTCAAAAGGAATTCCTATCCCTCCGGGAAAGAGATGTCCATTGCCCTCTTCTCCAAATGGACCAGGCAAATCCCCAAGCCTGGTTCCATTCCTGAAAGGACTCCCTCTCCTCCTAACTCTCCTACTCATCCATCTCCACCTCCTTCTCCTCAAAGAGACAATTCTTCTCTACCACCATCACCACTCAAATAGTCTCTACCACCCTCACAACTCTACTCTACCTACCTCTTCTCAAACACCTGCTCCTCAAACAGCAGCTTCTCCACCTCCTCCTCCTCTTACTTTCTCATCCTCTCCACCTCCTTTATCACTCATACCTCATGTATCAACTAACTTCTCTCCAGCCTCATCACCACCTTCACCACTCTCTCCTCATCCCCAACCACAACATGAACCATCTGCATCCACTGAAGCTCTCCTCACTCAGTGCATTGCATCAGCAGCTCAAACATTCCAAGCAATGCTGGATGAGCACTGCTCCCAGATTCATTCCTCAATCCTACACATGCACACCCAAATAGATGGGGTCAGTGCCTCTGTGCAAAGTCTGAAGAACTCTCTCTCTCTTCCTCAAGAGTTACCAAGTCTTTCTTAACCTCCTTGGCCAAGAAGGTCAAGAAGGGGGAGAAGCTAGATGAAGAGCAGCCCTCCAATCTTAAACCTCCCTCACACAAATCCCCTCCTTCTTCAAAATCTGACAGTCTTGCACTGCTCAAGACAATTGGAAATGAGATAGTACCTGAGCTACACAATGATGAACAAACAATAGAGGTACTCAACATAGCAAGAGATGCTGCAAATCAAGTGGCACTACTACAAGGGGAGGGAAGCAGAGCAGAAAATGAGGCTGAAAAGGAAGAAGGTGAGAAAGAGCTGAATACTGTTATAAATCAAGAAGAAAATGAACCAGCTGTTGGAACTGAAAAAGGAAATGAAGCTGATGCTGGAAAAGAGAAAGAGCCAGATGCTGTGATGGCTGAAGAAGGGGCTCAGGAGTCGGGGGCAGGGGGAGTTGAGACTCAGGGGGAGCAAATGGCTGAGACCCAGGGGGAGCTGAGGGAGTCACCTGCTACTGGGAAAGAGCAATCCACAATAGTATTCAAGAGAAAAAGAAAGACTCCTCCTACCCCTCCTGAATAATACTTGAAAACAATGCTTCATATACTTTATGATTGGTCTGAACATGAAGTTTGCTTCTGATTGTGTGAAATCTTCATTATCTGTACAAATGCTTTGCTATGTTAGTTATATGCTAAAAACAATTTCTCTCTAAATAGGGCTAAGACAAATAGGGGGAGATTGTTGGGAAAATGATTTCTCTTAACCCCTGAAAAAGAGTTAAATATGAATTCTAAGAATGAAAAATAAGGCTAAGTAAATATGCGTCGAATGCTATTCGACGCAACGTCGAAATGTAATCGACGTCTCCTTCAGAATGAGTCAAAGTAACTTTAGGAAGACTTCGACGTATGTGTTGTCGACGCTACTCTGATTTCCAGTCGACGCATCTAATGTAGTCCACGCACCTTTGTCATCGCACCTTTATTATTCTCCTCTCGACGTCCAGACAGGATGTATTCGACGCTTGCGTCGAATAGTAATCGACGCACGTCGATCTTTATGACAGAATTCAAAATCGCCAGATCTCTTTCCTTATCTTATAGATCTGATTTATATGGAATCAATTTATGTCTTATAGCCGTTCTGAATCTTTTTTTCCTCTATTAGATTCTTGGCTAATTTGATAAATTCATTATGGGCATTATTTGAATTGGAATGAATTCTTTCCTTCTATTGGTATGCTAACTATGGAAATGTTTCTATCCTTCTAATTCTCTGCCTCATAATTAATTTTCCTCCTATGAGTATTATTTGAATGAACAGAGCTATATATATATATATATATGAAGGAGGTCGACAGAAATAACAAGGAGGGATCCACCATTTTTACTCATTGAAAAGGAGGAAAAGCTCCCAAGTGATAAAGAGAGAATTGAGAAATAGCCCTGCAGCAATACTCAAGCATTCTTCTTCTCCTGCTTCTGAAGTCACTCTGCTGCAAATTCTGATAGCTCTCACATAAGAGGGAAAAGCTACAAATCTTCTTCTCTCTATAGAAGAAAGATTTAATTCACTTCTTGTGCTTCCAATCTTCTTGCTAGGAAGAAGATTCATTCCCGTTCTTATTTCTTTCTTCTTTCTTATTCTTACTTAAACATTGTAAAAGAGTTTTTAGAATCTCTCTTCAAAAATTCAGTGTACTGGTTCTAAGAGTCTCCTTTTCAAAAGACTCAGTTGGTTCTAAGAGTCTCCTTGTCAAAAGACTCAGGGTGGTTCTAAGAGTCTCCTTATCAAAAGACTCAGTACAAGATAGTGAATTTCCTACCAAGGGGGTAGAAGAGTGGACTACCCAAAGTTTGGGGAACCACTATATCTCTTTGTGTTGTGCTGTGATTTCTTTTCTTGCATTTACTTTCTTTATTTGTTTAATTCTTGTTGGTGTGTGTGGGAAGCTCTAATCTGTGATCATACACATAATATATATATATTAACTTTGCACAAAATATTTTTAATCTCTATTCACCTCCCCCCCCCCCCTCTAGAGAATTCTAGTGAGGTTAACTATGCATTTTCATATATAGCATGTGATTTGTGGACTTGAACCTCTTTTCGTTCGTTTATACTTTTCTTCTTCTGTGATCGATATGGCCGGCAGGATCGGCGTTTTGTAGTGGCGACCTTCCCGAGCAAGGGTGTCACCGCAAAGCGGAGGTTCTGGGCATAAGACCCGAGTTTGCAAAAGGAAAATAAATGGGGTCTTACATACATGCTATTTAAACCTTATTTGTTGGCCTCTAATCACTATGTAGTAACCTTTTATTATCATATGTAAGTTATTAACATAACAATATATCATTAGTTATTTGATTAACGATTCTAATCACTGGATATAGTATAGGTCTCTTAGCACACATAGAAGACAATTCAGAGTATTTTGAATTAGTAATTTATCACTTCATCCATTCTCTTAAAAAAGACAATAATACGTGCACGTGAAATCAAATTCGTTAATGTAGTTATCCTTCATCGTCTCCTCCAAATGAAGTTGATTGAGCTAATTAGTCACCCAAATTTTTTTAATAATATTTCTCATTAATTTCACCGTAGGAATTTATCGAAGCATCGCCGAAGTTTCAGGCGAGTTATAAAATTCTTTAGCCATACCTTCACTAGCTCTTCAGGGGGAATCTTCTTTGGTGCACTGGGAGAAGGTCCTGTTTCCTATAAAAATTGTCCACGATTTTGTTAGTCATAAAAATATGACTATGTGAGAAAAGTATTTCGTGAAACAGTTATACCTGCATGCAATTGGAAATAGCAATATGCATACATTTCAATAAACCATAATTTGTAACATTCCCTTTCAATGCTCCCTCTTGACCTTCCCTTAATTTTAGTTACATAAAATAGGAAATGCTTGGGTATGCAAACTTGAATTGGCCCCACCCACTTATGGGCAAAAGTGTAGGCTCGCCCCTACTGGTAAATCAATCAGTAGATCCCCTCTACATTATAGTATTTGAAACCTTCACATTTCCTTATGCAGAGTTTTATTATTCTTTTCTTAATGTAAATTAAAACAAGTGCTTTAACATAAACTTCCCCTTAGAAAGTTGTATTGATTTTATTTTCCCTCCCCCCATTTATTGCATAACGATGTATCATTGAGTTTAAACTCATATGCACAAGCAGTTTATCTTAAAATAAAATAGAATATGAAAAATACTTGAATAAACATAATTTTAAGAAATAAAATACTCCCCACCGCTTCCCTTTAACGTTCTCAGCTTCATTGCCACGTTGACCCTGTGATGCCATCCTCTGGTTTCTTGGCCTTGGAAACCACTGACATAACATATACTTTATTTGGTGTTGCGTCACTACTTACGCGTAGCGTTGAAGTAAAAAAGTTTAGTAAAAAGGTGTTTAAATCTGATAAAATCGTGAAACCAAAATCAATACAATAAACTCTGAAAAATTCCATAAAAACGATCTCAAATCAGCCCATAGCTCCAAAAACAACTCACAAAGCCATAATAGTACTTAAAACTGGCTAACCAGTCCTCAAACAGCACCATTTAGACGTTGCTGAGCTAGCCGGTTTCTTTTCTTGCTATGAACCTGCAACATAAACAAATAAACAAGTAATCGTATAATAATATAATTTTAATTTTACATACTTATTTAAAAAAATTCATACACGTTCAAAAAAACTCCAATTACGCTCACATCCAGATGCACTACAAGTGGGACTTAGAACCTTTATAGCAAATTAGTAAGATTAGGAGTATCGGCTCCATATGATTGCCACCATTCAGCTGCCCAAAAATGAATATCATGTTCCACTTGCCCTGTAAAACTCCTTAGCATGTTGACAAGTCCAGGACGAACATAAATATAACTATTTATTGTCATTGCTCTTTTAATTGTTCTACTAATTCTAGGCATCTTTCCTATATCTTCCAGCATTAAGTCGATGCAATGGGCAGCAGAAGGTGTCCAATATAAATGTGGACGTTTTGCTTCCAATAATTTTCCTATTTCATGAAAAAAAGTCAATATATAACAATAAAATTAAATAAATATTGAATATTGTGGATTAATGATGTATTTACCTGCTAGTACATTATTGCTTGCACTATTAGTAACAACTTGAACGACATTGGCCTCTCCAACACGTTCCACCACTCTATCAAGCAATTCGAACATCCTCTCTCCAGTCTTTGCGTAATCGGATGCATCAATAGATTCCAGGAAAAATGTTCCTTTGGGTGAATTTACCAAAATATTTATAAGAGTTCTTTGTTTCTTATCTGTCCATCCGTCCGTCGTGATAGAACATCCATACAACCTCCACTCATCCTCATAATTCTTCATCATATTATTTGTTCGATTCAAAAGTGCGCCTCCGAAGTGAAACGAGGGTTGCGGACTATCAGTTACTATTTAGTTGAGGAATTCAGACCGCTAGCAGCGGTCGAGGCCAGACTTCGCCCGTCGCGGCAAATGCCACTCCTGCGACGGGCTTTCCTTTTATTGAAAAGTAGCGGTTACAAATGTGAAAGAACAGAAGCCGGCCGGTCAGCAGTTCGCGAGACCTGAAACTCGAGACCGGAGCTCAGACAAGCGAGCTCTTGGATTCGAGTGTGCGTGTCTTGGGAACAGTGCCGCCCCCTATTTATAGGCTTGGGGGCCTGCCCGATCGGGCAGGGATAAAATAACCTCCTGCCCGGGTACAGGAGAAACGGGCAGGCGGTGACGGGATACACAAAGAAGAGAAAGAAAGAGGCCGCGCGATCTGACGGCCTGCCTTCCCGATCTGTCTTGCTTGCGGCTGAGGACGCCGGGACCAAGTCAATAATGCAGACCGCGCGGTTTGGAGATTGAGGTCGCGGTCTGCCCTCTGGTCATGACTCAGCCGATCTTCAAGAGGTAACTTGGATAGCCTTCGATCTGGAGCCCCGACCTGTTCTTCGGGGCTGGAACTTCGAGTTTCTATGGGACAACCCGCGCGGCCTTCTGGCTGAGACCGCGGATGAACTCTTTGCCTTAGCTCTTTGATGATCTTATCCCTTTGGGGGCGATCCGGAAATGACACCAGGCCCCCGGCCTGGCCCTTCTTGAACAGAGAACCACTGATCCCGGGACTCAGCGGCCTGACCCAGGAGCTCGCGCGGTCTGGTAATAATCCAACCCGAGAAACGGTTTCCCGGGCAAACATAATCCCCGCATATTTTCAAATCTCAAGAGAATTTCGAAAATATTAGTTTTGACCGGGAGACCGCATCCGACCTGCCTTGAATTCTATAAGAGAGCCAGAGAATTCATTCTGCGTTGCTCTTTCTGAAATCACGGGATATTACTTGCCAGTTGCGGTTAGAATTTTTAAGACCGGCAATTCTCTAGCCATGGACTTCCTGGACGCTGTGCTAGACCGCGTGGATCCCAGCGGAGACCAGAAGAGGGCGGAGGATAAGAAGCGTGAATCGCCGGAAAAATTGAATAAGGCGAGGGAAAAGCCAGACCGGAAAGACCGGAAAAAGAGAAAGTGGGTCGAGAAGGCCGCAACGGGCAGCTCCAAGCCGGTTGTGGACTTAACGACTTCTAAGACTCCTGCAGAGCCCGTGGCGAACAGTTCGGAGCCTCCTCCTGATGACTTGCCGATTTCTCCCAAAGGCCTCAACCAACAGACCGCCAGCCCGCTGAATAAAGAGGAGACCGCTCCTCCTGAAGAAGTCGCTCCAGAAAGCCCTTCGAAGAAGGCCGGAGAGAATGACTCGTTTGGTGTGGAAATCACCCCATCCGGGAACCCTCATTTGCTCGTCCGAGATCTAGAGAAGGAGGCGGTTACCTCCCAAGGACGGGTGAACAGAACACCCCTTTGTCCGTGGATGACTACCCCAGCCCCTCGAAAGAACTTGGCCCAGCGCCGAGTAAGAGAGAGAGAGAGGAAGAAGACCGGGTCCGTGACCGAGCGGATAACTAAGAAAGTCAAGAGGCTGGCCGCTAAGGAAAGGGCGGCCCTTAAGAAACCGACCGAATCCCTCCTCCAGACCAATTCGCGGCTGAAAGAGGAGCTAGGTCTTGCGACTCCTCCACCCAGCAAGTCAAACGAATCGCGGGCCACTCCTGACGCAAAAACGGGCGAACTGCCTCCGGACCCGGCGAGCAGTATATCCTTCAACGGGATCTTTAAAGACATGGATGAGATGGTGAAGCGAGATCAGCTCCTTGACAGCCCGACCGCCTCCGACCAAAACGCTCTTGCTACTGACGACACAGCCCGGCCTGAAGAGACCGCTCGGATGGAGGCCGAAGAGCGAGAGGCCGCCGCCCGGACTGCCTTGGAGGTCGAAAAGAAACGAGGGAACTTGAAGAAGTTCTGCGAGCGCGGGAGGAGGTAGTCCCAGCAATGACCGGGGAAGAGATCATGAAGGTGAAGAAGGAGAGGGCGGAACAGGCCTTGAACAAGCCGTCGCGGCCTGATCTTCTTGCGGCAGGTAAGGGTTCCACGGACTATAAAGCGGTCCGTTTTTCCATTCCGCGGCCTCGCCATAATAAATTAGTGAACCCGCCGCCGAGCCTCTTTCCTTTAGCGGCCTGGTTCCCTTCCGTTAGGTCAAGTACGGAGAGACTCTGGCGTGAGCAATGTCAGAGGATGAACTCGGAACGGTCTAAATGGCCTGTCCGCCCAGGCACTGCTCTCGCGTTTATGTTCGTTTCTATTTTATATATATGTAGCGTTGCATGCTCTTATTTTTCATAACCAAGCGGCTTCTTTCAGATAGCGCTGATCAAATCGTGAAGCCGGGTGACCTTGAGGCCAGTCTGCCTCCGCTAGCACCCCCGATTTCAACCTGTGCGACGTCCTTGTCGGAAAGATCGCATCTATTTGACCGCCTTGAGGCAGATCTGATCAACCTGAGGGCCCGCTTGAAGGAGGTAGAAGACCGGGAGGCCGCCACTCGGACCGCTCTGGCGCAATCGGAGATTGACAGGAGGTCCAGCACAGAGAAAGTGAAAATCCTGGAGACTCAGCTTGAGGCCGCGCGAGCAGCGGTGGTGGCTACGCGGACTGCTCTAACCGTCCAACTGGAGAAGGAGAAGAAGGCCTCTGCCAAATTTGAGAGTGACTCAAAATATTACCAGGATAAATTCCTGCGCTTAACCAGAGAAGTCGCCGCTGGTCGGCGAAATGTGAATGATGGGGTGGTAGCTGTTAGCCGCCCGACTATTGGAGCGAGCTCAAATCCTCCTTCAGTCCGGGCGGCTGATCCAATGATTGACGAGGCCGCCGCAACCCCCCGAATGATTGCCGCTACGCGGGTCGAAAGGGATGCCGGGCGGCTTCATTGCACAATCAACCACCTTCATTATCATACAAGCCAAATTTATTCTCTCTTGAACACGACCAGTGACCAGGTCGCGCGACTTCATAGAGAGGATGCCTTTGCTTCTTTCATATTTCTGATGAATCTAATCACATAGGTCATTGACCGCGCGGTCAGGATATATAACCGTGTCATGATTTTACTATTCACAGATCTTAGAAATCTATAAGTATAGAATTTGCCGAAGTCATTCTCATGATTTTCAGATGGCGCGATCCAAGAACAAGTCGCAGCGACCTGTTAAGGTTAAGGCCGTCCGAGCTGACGCGGCCTTGGCATTCCATTCGGCGGACCATCCGGAATGCCGCCTTACTCAGAACGAACTGGATGACTTCATTGCGAGGCACATGGTAGGGAGTAATCTGCTCGCGCGGCTTCCTTTGCGCGACGAGCGGATTAACTCTTCCAGTCCGCACCAGATCGCCATCCCAGTTGACCACTTCGAGTATGGCTTCAAGTTTCCACTGCCGCTTGAAGTCATAGCCATTTTCGACCACTACGGGGTTGTGCCCGGTCAGCTTCCACCGAACTCCATCGCCTCAATATATAGTTTCATCTCGTATCTACGGTTCGAGAGGATCCGGTTCTCCCTCGACCTGTTCAGAAAGTTCTTCTCAGTGCGGGCGGTCTCCGACTCGGGGACTTCAACTTACAGGGGGCACCTTTACTTCGGCTGCCACGGGCTGAAGATTGTTAATCTGGCGAACAAAGTCTCCGACTGGTCGGAGCGGTTTGTAATGCTCGAAGGCAACTTCGGACTGTTGCAGACCAACCCGCAAGTCCGGGGGGAAGAAGTTTTCCAGATCCCCCAGGTCGGCAAGATCGAGGCGGACACCTTCGCGTTCCTTGAGAAGGAGCGGCTTGATATCAACCACTACATCCCGCTTTTCTCGGAGCTTGAGAACATTCTCCCCGAACATAGTAAGTTCTTCTAGACCGCCTTTATATGACCGCGCGGCCTTCTTTCCTTATACTCTTGATTTTATTTTGCAGCCGCCCATATCGTTCCAGCGAACAAGCCGGTCACGCCGGCCGGCCCAGTTTTAACCCAGAGGGAGAAGAGGCAGCGGCGAAAGAGGTCGCCATCTTCGGAGGAAGAGGGCCCGACCTCTTCTGACGATTACGAAATCCTTCGTTCAAGTGGGAACCCGCCCGACCTGCAGGGCAACCCGACCGTCCTTTGGCACAGGGATGGAAGTCGGATCCGGGTATCCACCGCGCTCCCTCCGTGGGGGAGTGAAAAGATTGACCGCCACGCCCTAGCCGCCGGGGCTGCGAGAGGAGACCGCGCGGCTTCAAGAAGTCGTGGCGGTGAGTTTCGACAAACAAATGCCGCGGCCCCTTTTGCTTAACTCGAGCGACCTAACTCGTTTTTCCTTTCTTTCCTGCAGAAACAATATGAGATAACTAACCCGGCCTTCCAAGACGAGGTGCTGCCTCACGTGGCCCAAGGAATCAACAAGGCCCTGGGTCTTATGGAAGACCGGGGCGGTCTGAGCGAAGGGTTCGAGGGTACCACCTTCTCCGACCTCTTCCCCACCTTGAAGACTCAACTCGATGAAATCAGCCGAAGGCGCAAAGGGAAGACCAAGGTGGGCGAGGAGGCTGAGGCTAACGCGGGCAGAGAGGTCGTGCTTCATCAAGGAGGAGATGGAAGCGGTGAAGCCGCCGATGAGGTCGATGCGGACAATGAAGCCGGTGACGCTGATGAGGACGATGAAGATGACCTATCCTCTGGGACCACTGGCTCCGCCAGTAGGACCGGGCGATCAAGTTCCAGCGGTTCGTCGGATTCTTCTTCGTTCAGTGAAGGCTATTCGCCGGAGATTGACATCGAAGGCCTGACCTCAAGTCCGCCTGTCAAGAAGCGGAAAAAGTCGGCAGACTAGTGCTCGTTTTTACTTTTTAACTTTTGTAACCGCCGGTTTCTTTTTGTTACCGGGCGGTCAGTACTTTTGTAAACATATTTTTGAAGAAATGAATAGAAATTTCTTACCTGTCTGGTTGTCATTCTGCTGTTACTTACTTGTGATTGATATCTTGTCTTTTTCTCTCCTTCTTCTCTTTCGCTTTTTATAATCTAGCCGCGCGGCTATCCTGATCCAAATATAGATGACGATTGAGGATCTTGGGTGGTTTATATTTAGGCCGCGCGGTTACCCCCTTTTTTTTTTTAAAAAATCTCAGGATGTCCGATTTCTTGTGCGATCATAGTGTTAGGCCGAGCGGCCCCTTATTTAAAAAGAGAGATACCACATCCTTGTTGATGCAAGTAATGATCCTTTAACTTTGAGCGATTTTGAAATCAATCCGGGCGAACAACTCATTGCATCCAAGGATAACTTTTGCTAGGAAATCAGTCAACCCGACCGTTTAAAATATAAACTGAACGGTGATATACTCAATTCCAGAGACAACCAGATTTGATTAATTTGAAGTATTGATAGGTTCGCTCGGTCAGAATGCAATCCGGACAACCATATGATTTGAATTTAGAAATGCCTAACTCATTATCGGACGGATAGATAGATAAGTCCGACCGGTCAGGATGAAATCTGAGCAATTACATGTTAGATCCAGAAATACCAAACTTATAAAAGATGATTAAATCCGCCCGGTTTGAATGCCACCCGGGAAATAGATGATTAGCTTTAGAAGATTTCCAACTTGTACAATATTGATAAGACCGTACGGTTGCATAATAACGCGGGTAATCATATGCTTTGCCAGAAAATATTCCAACTTGTAATATATTGATAAGACCGCCCGGTTGCATAATAACCCGGAATCATATGCTTTGCCAGAAAATATTCCAACTTGTAATATATTGATAAGACCGCCCGGTTACATAATAACCCGGGTAATCACATGCCCAGATTCAGAAATACTTTCCTTAATAGACGACGGGCATACCCGCCCGGTTTGAATATAACCCTGGTGATAACATGATCAGTTCCAAAAGATGACTTAACCTATGTTCAGTCAGACCGCTAGGCCTGAAATACTCAGACCGCATGGTCTTAATACCACAACCCCTTATTGGGGTAGACGAACACCTGCACCTGTTCAACCAGACCGATCGGCCTGAAAAACTCAAACCGTCCGGTCTTAATATCACAACCCCTTTATTGGGGTAGACGAACACCTGCACCTGTTCTAACAATATTCTCCTTGAGTGGTCCATATAGAAAATCATCAGAAGTGAATGCCTCCCTGTAGGGAAGAAGAATAATCCTACAGGCTCAAATGACCAAGTGGGCAGGTGGGCCTCGGCGGCGAACATTGCTTTCCTCAAGTGGTCATAAGAGCTGTAGGGAAAAAAGAAAAAATATGTACAGACTCAGATGACCAAGTGGGCAGGTGGGCCTCGGCGGCGAACATTGCTTTCCTCAAGTGGTCATAAGAGCTGTAAACGACTCATCCGCTCTCTTGCCTAGGGTTACAAGCCGAGTTGATCAATTGGGGAGGTGGGCCTCGGCGGCGAACATTGCTTTCCTCAGAGAGATCAACTCAGTTGTGGGCCCAACTAGGTACCGTTTCGAGAGTACCTAAGAGTATTCGATGGTCACAGACTATGATGATCAGTTGGGCAGGTGGGCCTCGGCGGCGAACATTGCTTTCCTCAGAAAGATCATCAAAGCTGTAACTATATCCCTTCGGGGCATGATAGAGCTGACAATCACCTAGACCTCCCTTGATGCAGGGGTGTGTCAGATATCGGCCGGGATCCAAAGTTCTGAAGACCTCCGCAGCGGAATTGGCAAGCTACCACTACATGTGTGCAAAACTCCCCGCATCACATGGTCTTGGTGGGTTTTACGCTACGACTACAATCCGAGGGGGTTCGAGCAGAATTTGGCGATATCTCAGAGGTTCGGGGAGTGAGATATGTGTGTTTATATTTATGATGCGGAGAACCATCATACAAGAAGGAAATGTCAGTATAGGGCTTTTTATTCAATACCAAAAAGAGATGTAAAGAATAAAAGAAATAGTTTCAAGGATAGAATCGTTTGAGATCGTCACCGCTCCACGTGCGTGGGATGTCTTCTCCTTCGTTGGTTTGGAGACGGTAGGCCCCATTCTTAGATACTTCTTTGATGATGAAAGGTCCTGCCCAATTAGGATCCAGCTTTCCAACATTACCAGACCTCGCTGCGGCATCCACCTTTTTTAACACCAAATCCCCGATTACAAACTGCTTCACTCTGACATTCTTATCAAAATATTTTGCCATTCTCCTTTTAACTTCTTCCTGCCTGATTGTTGCTTCATCCTGAAGTTCCTCGATTAGATCAAGATTATGCATGAGGGCCTCACCATTTTCATCTATCCAGGATTCTCCTCCTTCTTTGGCGTAAATAACCCTTGGAGTGACCACCTCGAATTCCACAGGGACAACAGCTTCCGAGCCATGAGATAATTTGAAAGGTGTCTCCCCGGTAGCCGAAGACGGAGTAGTACGAAGGGTCCACAGGATGGAAGGAAGTTGGTCCGCCCAATTCCCTTTCTGGTTCAAGACTCTTTTCACCAAAAGCTGCCGAATTTGCCTGTTTGCCGCCTCCACTTGACCATTGGTCCTTGGATGGTGTACTGAGGCAAACCGAAGATCAATTCCTATCTGATCACAGAAGCTTATCATCTCCGGATTGTTGAATTGTGGGCCATTATCGGTGACGATTGCCAACGGAATTCCATGTCGACAGACAATTTCTCCCCAGACGAAGTTTCTGACAATTTGGGTGGTAGTTCTTGCTAATGCTTTTGCTTCGATCCACTTACTGAAATAATCGATCATTACCAGGATAAAGCGACGTTGTCCGCTGGCCATTGGGAAAGGCCCCATAAGATCCATTCCCCATACTGCAAAGGGCCATGGCGCAGTTATTGACCTGAGTGACTGAGCAGGCAAATGTTGAAGAGGAGCGAACTTTTGGCACTGGACACATCGCTTGGCGAATGCTTCAGCATCCTTTCTCATGGTTGGCCAGAAGTATCCTTGCCGCAGGATCCTTTTTTCTAGGGTTTCGCCCCTGAATGGCTACCACACTCCCCAGAATGAACTTCCTGAAGTATGACCGGGATCTCCTCTTCTGAAACGCACCGTGCCGAGGGAGAAATCAGAGTTTTTCGGTACAAGACTCCTGCTATCAAGTAGTAGTAAGCCGCCTTTCTTCTGAATCTATTTTTGTCCTTGATTGATGGATGATATTCTCCCTTTGTCAGAAACAATTCGTAGGGGTCTTTCCAAGAAGGATGTTGATCGATCTGCATGAGCTCTTCTTCCTCTGTTTCCTCTGTTGCCGGGTGAAAAAGTTCTGAGGTTACTCCCCCTGATGGAAGACCAAATTTTGACAATTCGTCTGCCTCTTCATTCTGCGTTCTCGGAATATGCTCGATGATGAAGGATTTGAATCTCCCGATTTCTTTCTTAGCTAGGAATAGGTATTTTCTCAACATCGGTTCTCTTGTCTCGTAGTTCCCCAGAACCTGCGAGGCCATTACAAGAGAATCAGTTTTCACATGAACATGTTCTATCCCAAGCTCCTTTGCGAGTCTCAGGCCGGCCAAGAGTGCTTCGTATTCGGCCTGGTTATTTGTAACTGAAAAGAAGAATCTAACAGCTTGTTCCAGCCTGATGCCGTTTGGACTGATCAAAACCACTCCGGCTCCCACGGAGTTCCTGCCAGAAGCCCCATCCACATAAATGATCCAAGCAAAAGGAGATTGCACTACCTGCTCTGGATTAGACTCCATTGTGTCTACCAAGAAATCTGCCAATACTTGTGCCTTTATTGCCGTTCTGGGGTGTACAATATTTCGAACTCGCTTAGCTCGATTGCCCATTTGGCCACCTTCCTGAATGTTCCGGCTTCTCCAAGATATTCCTCAGTGGATGATCTGAAACCACCTGAATAGGATGAGCTTGAAAATAGGGGCGGAGCCTTCGTGATGACATGACTAAAGCCAAGGCTAATTTCTCCAGGATTGAATATCTAGTTTCTGCATCTTTAAGGATATGGCTGACATAGTATATCGGAAACTGTTTCTTTTCTCTTCCCGAACCAGGACAGAGCTTATCGCATCAGGGCCTACCCCCAAGTACAAGAATAGTGTTTCTCCTTCGCGAGGGCTTTGAAGAAGGGGGTTGAAGTTAATTGCTTTTTCAATTGTTCGAAAGCATTATCGCATTCCTCGTTCCATTCAAACTTAGATCCTCCCCTAAGTGTTTTGAAGAACGGAGCGCTTTTATCTCCCGATTTGGAAATGAATCGGCTCAATCCTGCCAACCTTCCACCAAGTTGCTGTACCTCTTTCGGATTACGAGGAGGGGTCATGTCTAGGATGGCTTTTACTTTATCTGGGTTTGGTGCGAGACCATCAGGAGTGAGAAGATGTCCAAGAAATTTCCCCTTGTTCGCCCGAACACGCATTTCGAGGGTTTAATTTCAATTTGAACCTCCGTAGAGTAGCGAACGTCTCTACGAGGTCTTCCAGATGGATTAAAAAAGTTTTACTTTTTAGAAGGAGATCATCAACATATACTTCCAGATTTCTCCCTTTTTGTTTTTCAAAAACTGTGTCCATCATCCTCTGATATGTTGCCCCCGCATTTTTGAGGCCGAAAGGCATGACGAGATAACAATAACATCCATCATTGGTAATGAAGGATGTATGCGGGATATCAGGCTTATGCATCTTAATCTGGTGATAACCAGAAAATGCATCTAAAAAACTCATAAAACTATATCCCACCGCGGAATCTACCAAAACATCTATCCGAGGCAAGGGATAACAATCCTTGGGGCATGCTTTATTGAGTTTAGTGAAATCAACACACATACGCCATTTCCCCCCAGACTTTTTCACCATCACTACATTCGACATCCAGGTGGGGTACTGGATTTCAGAAATGAAATTGGCCTTAAGAAGCTTTGCAACTTCTTCTTTGATAGGTACCGCCAGCTTAGTTGCTACCTCCCTCTTCTTCTGTTGGATTGGCTTGAACTCCGGAGAAACGTTGAGGTGATGGCACGCGACATCTGGATCTATTCCAGGCATGTCTTCCGCCGACCAAGCGAAGATGTCCAAGTTATTCAGCAGGCAGGAGGTTAACTGGAGCTTTTCCTCTTCTGATAGCTCGGCGTTGATGATCAGCTTCTTCCCTTCCCCTTCAACAATGGGGATCTCTTGGGTCTCCTGGGCAGGTTCCAGGTAGGTCCCTTTCCGTTCCGCGCTCTCCTCAGCTTCTTCAGGGAGTTTGGACACCTCTTGGATGTCATTCTGGGCCTTGTGAAGCGGTGCCTCGGTGATCACATTAACTGTCTTCACATAACATTCGCGTGCCACCTTTGGATCGCTCCGAATCCGGTACTGACGCCCCTCAGCAGCGAATTTCAAGGCCAAATGGAAAGTAGATACCACCGCTCTGTAAGCATTCAGGATTGGCCTTCCGAAAATTGCGCAGTAGCTACTTGGGCTTCCACTACTACGAAGTTCACCAACTTTGTTATGCCCCCTAGTGATACCAGAAGCTTCACGCACCTTCTACTTCCTTCTTTTTTCTCCTGAGAAGCCATAGAGGGGGCCTTCCGTAGAGAGTAAGGCCTTTCCAGTCTTGAGGGCCTCAAACGTTTGGCGAAAGATGAGATTAACTGAGCTGCCTGTATCGATCAAATTTTGTGCACTGCGTAATTCTCAATAACCGCCTTTATCACCACCGCGTCATCGAACGGATTCGCATTCGGGGAGAGATCTTCCTGGCCAAACGTAACAACCGTCCTTTCCGGGGCAGAAGTGGAGGCAACTGCCACTTCTTGCTTTGTAACTCTCCCGATGCTAGATTTTCGGGAGGATTCTATCCCTGCCCCACCATGGATGCAATAGATGTTACCGAGAGGGCCAACATCATTCACCTCTATGCATTCGGCTGCAGGATGTATATCCCCATAACTACCGGCCTCCTCTACATCAGCACATTCCCATGTTACTTCGACTGCCTCCTTCTTCTTCTCAGCTCGTGGTTCAACCGGAGTTTCTTGCCGAATCAACCCCCGAAGCTTTCCCTCTTTCAGGAGTTTTTCTATCAACCACCGGAGGGCCCGGCAATCTTCAGTTAGATGCCCCTCTTCTTTGTGATATTCACAGTAAAGGTTTGGGTTCCGATTGCGAACTTCTGATTTCAAAGGAGGGGGCCTTTTAAAGTCAGGCCTCTTCTGAAGAATCTGCACGACCTCATTCATGGTAACGTTGAGCGGGGTGAACGAATCTTGTGATTCATCATATCTGATGGATGGGATAGGTGGAGATGGTTGTGCGATGTATTGTGGCAGATATACGGGCATGATTTGCGGGACTCCCATGGGTTGAGTGGGTGCGATGGCCAACGGCGGCTTCTGATCCTGAAACCGTTGATGGCCAATGAATGGTTGCTTGGGCTTAAGATTCCTTCCCCTTTGAGCCCGAGGCTCGAAATCAGGCCGAGACGAGTGATTATAACGTTGCTGATGGGTTGATGCAGAATTGAACTGATCGTTGTCGCTGAGCAACTTGGCAACGTAACCCGGATTAGTCTTTTCCCCCCTGATGATTTGTTTGCCAGACTAATCATTTCTTGATATGTCTTTGGTTCCCTGATTTGGGCTTCAAACTTCAGTGGCCCCTCCCTAAGGCCATGCATTAGTGCGACCCTATATAACTCCGGATCGACGTTTTGTACCTCCATTATTTCCCTTGGAAACGATCGACAAAACGGGCCCACGTTTCGTTTTCTTGCTGTCGTATCTCGAATAGGGCTGCCGGACCATTCTTCCTCTTCTTAGAGGTAGAGAATCGAAGCAGAAATTCTCTACGTAACTCCGCAAAGCATCTGATAGATCGAGGATGCAATCCATAGAACCATTCTCTGGCCTGCCCATCAAAGGATGTCACCAGGAGCTTGCACTTTGTTGCATCAGTGATGGTCCTCAGAGCAACAGCTGATTCAAATGCCTGGAGGTGTATTGCTGGATCGGACTCCCCACTATATGCTGACATACGTGGTTCTCGAAAGTTGTTTGGGGCCGGCTCTCCTCGGATTTCGTCGGTGAAGGGAGAACTCTCCTCGGCATCTTCATACAGGGGAAAGCAGAGTTATAAGGGACCTCGGCTGCGGTCATTGGCGGACAGACCGCATGATAGGAGCGGGCAGGTGCTCCAGTCGGATATGATTGGAAGGCGGCGACCTCAGGCGGATAGGGAAAATGAGCGGCCTGAGAGGTCGCCCCTTGAAAGTCAAGGACCCGAGCTGGCATACATCGCGCGGCCTCTTGGTAGAGATTCGGACGGTCCGCGGAACCTTCTTGTGGTGGTCGGGAATGAGCGACTTGCGCGAACGGATATGGAGGTGGAGGAGGTAGAACAGGAGTGACCGCCTGGGGAGCCGCGGCCTGCTGCTGAGGGGCTAACCGCTCGGTTAGTAGAGTTAGGGCCTGAGTGATTGCGTCCAGACGCTGATCAGTCGCCTGCCGAGCCTGGTCGGCCTCTCTCTTTGTCTGCTCCAGAGCTTCCCACAAAGAGTCTTCACTATGGTCGGATCGGTCTCTTGGAGGGAGCTGGCGGTCTGACATTCTGAGCTAAGGATTTCGCTGACAGTCTGCGATCTGAAGGTCGCGTGTTTCTGTTCGATTCAAAAGTGCGCCTCCGAAGTGAAACGAGGGTTGCGGACTATCAGTTACTATTTAGTTGAGGAATTCAGACCGCTAGCAGCGGTCGAGGCCAGACTTCGCCCGTCGCGGCAAATGCCACTCCTGCGACGGGCTTTCCTTTTATTGAAAAGTAGCGGTTACAAATGTGAAAGAACAGAAGCCGGCCGGTCAGCAGTTCGCGAGACCTGAAACTCGAGACCGGAGCTCAGACAAGCGAGCTCTTGGATTCGAGTGTGCGTGTCTTGGGAACAGTGCCGCCCCCTATTTATAGGCTTGGGGGCCTGCCCGATCGGGCAGGGATAAAATAACCTCCTGCCCGGGTACAGGAGAAACGGGCAGGCGGTGACGGGATACACAAAGAAGAGAAAGAAAGAGGCCGCGCGATCTGACGGCCTGCCTTCCCGATCTGTCTTGCTTGCGGCTGAGGACGCCGGGACCAAGTCAATAATGCAGACCGCGCGGTTTGGAGATTGAGGTCGCGGTCTGCCCTCTGGTCATGACTCAGCCGATCTTCAAGAGGTAACTTGGATAGCCTTCGATCTGGAGCCCCGACCTGTTCTTCGGGGCTGGAACTTCGAGTTTCTATGGGACAACCCGCGCGGCCTTCTGGCTGAGACCGCGGATGAACTCTTTGCCTTAGCTCTTTGATGATCTTATCCCTTGGGGGCGATCCGGAAATGACACCAGGCCGCCCGGCCTGGCCCTTCTTGAACAGAGAACCACTGATCCCGGGACTCAGCGGCCTGACCCAGGAGCTCGCGCGGTCTGGTAATAATCCAACCCGAGAAACGGTTTCCCGGGCAAACATTATTGATTTCACCTACTTCATTATTCAACAAAGGCACACGAACTTCATGGTAACTGGGTGGTTTCATTCCAACTCCAAACTGTCCAACGACCTCAATCATCACTACAAAACTAGGATAATTAACAACATTAAAAGGAAGAGCTGCATCATACATCCATTGAGGTATATGTTTGCAAGCCCTCAATCTAAGTTCCTTCTTACACGCCTCATTAATTGTTGTTTGCTTCATTAGCTTTGGTGGCCCTTTTTCAAATTCTTCTCAATGTTAGGTGCAAAAAAACATCCATCGGTCCTTTGGTCCAAAACTTTTTAGATATACCGCTTGGTCCGCATCCATGAATCTTCACTCCAATGTCATCCATATCCTCATCACTTTCAAAGGTATCTACATCAACAAAGTCAGGGAATGCTTGCTTTTCTGTATTACCTGCATTCATTCTCTTCTCCATATAATCTTGAATTTTAGTCTGTACATGTTGTGGGAATTTGGGACAAGCTTTTGTAATTCTAAATCCCCCAACTAGGTGTTGTTTAGCACGAAAAATTCCACCCTTTGTGACTCTCACAAAAATTACAAGTTAAATCATTTTTATTAAAGGCTAAAATCTGGCGCACATACTTCCATCCTGGATCAATCTTTGATTGAACACTGGATGAAGTAGAACCACTCGCATCCATATCCGCCTATGCGGGTATTAAATCATTTTACAACAAAAAGAATGAGTATATGTAACCATTAACAAGACAATTCAATCATAAAACAATGAACTGAAAACAGTGGACTGAATCAATTCTCCCCATATTAGTTGATGTAGATACTTGACAAGAATAAATGGAAAACACTTGAAGCTCCAGTTCACTGTGAACTGGAAACCAGTTCACTATTTTACAGTGAAACAGAAAACTGAGCTTCCAGTTCACTGTAAAATAGTGAACTGGGCTTCCAGTTCACTGTAAAACAGTGAACTGGAAGCTCCAGTTCACAGTGAACTAGAGCTTCCAGTTCACTATTCTATAGTGAACTGGGCTTCCAGTTCACTGTTCTATAGTGAACTAAAGCGGCCGACGAGGGTCAACCTTAAAGCCAATAGAGGAGCAGCCGATGTTACCGTTTGGAGAGGTGGCGTGAAGAGGAGGTCGGCGAGCTATCGAGGCAAGAGGAGCGGCGACGAGCGGCAAGCCTAACTGGGAAGATGGACGGTGGTGTGAAGAGGATTTCGGTGAGATATTGAGCCAAGAGGAGCATCCGGCGAGTGGCAAGACTAACTGGGTAGATAAGGCCAGCGAGCTATCGAGAGCTATCGAGCAAAAAGGAGGGATCGGTGAGCTCTCTTGTAAGCCTAACTGGGAAGAATGAAAGAGGAGCGGTCGGCCCTATGAAAACGCAGACCTAAATACACCCTAAACGTAATTAAACCGGAAGGCCCATTTGATGGAATTCCAGGCGTGCCTATTGCGCTTGGATGGCATGCGAGGCGAGCGCCTAGGCGCGCCTGAGTCGCGCCTGAGGCATGTCGCCCGCCTTGGCCCTTCTAAGGCAATGTGGGTTGCGTTCGGTGCGCCCGGCGCCTCGGGCGCGCCTAGGCGCGTGCCTTGATAACGTAGAATGGCACTGAGCAGCAGCTGCTACCAAGAGAAATAGCTAGGGAGGAGGAGAAGCACGGGAAGAAGGAGAAACAATTGGAAGCAGTCATCGATAGTAGCAGAGTAGCGGCATGGGAGAAATAGCGGAGAGAGCAGAGACGGAATGTGGGAATAGATGACAGTGTAAGGGCTCGACTCTATTTAATCAGCACAGTAAGCGGCCAATGGCAAGATGAAGCCAAGCACAACCCAGGTGCCGATTTCATACGCCCACAACACACCTCCAGCCAACACCCAAACCGGCCAAGTGTCAAACCACAAGCCAAATCAGCCAAGATAACTACCTCCACACGGCATTAACACATGCTAACACTACACCAGCCCACAACAATCAGAATGAATGAACTATCACAAAAATTTGACTCATGACACCCTCTATTACAAATAATGCAAATTCAACTACTTCAACATGGCATTAACACATGCTAACACTACACCATCCCACAATAATCAAAAGGAATGAACTATCACAAAAATTTGACTCGTGGCACCCTCTATAACAAATAATGCAAATTCAACTAATAAAATGAAACAAAAAACGTGAAAACTATTACGTAAAATATGTACTACTTTGCAGTTTCATCATCAGGGAAAAATATTTTGTTATGCAAATTTGTAGGTTGTCACATATGTTGCCTCTGACCTCCATGCTGCCCACCTCCGTCGCCTACCTCTATCTCCGCCTACCTCTGTCGCATCCTATCTCCTACCACTGACCCCTCCTACCTTCTACCTTAGTCGCCTCTTACTCCACCGCCTCTATCTCCCGCAATGCTTACCTCTGTCACCTCCTATCTTTGTTGCCTCCTACCTTTGTTGCTTCCATCCTCCATCTTCTCCTAACTATGCCTTCGTCGCCTCATTACTCTGTCCTCTATTGCATCTGGACCTGCCTCTGCCGCATCCAACTCCTGCCTCTGCTACATCCTTCTCCTACCTTCATCGCCTCATTCCCCCTTCACATCCTACCTCCTCAGCATCCTACTTCTTCCGCATGCTACCTCCAGCGTATCTACCTCCGACCTCTGTTGAATCCTACCTACTACCTCTGTCGCCTCCTACCTACAATCTCCACTTCCTCCTACCTGCATTTTCCGTCGCCTCCCACCTACAACCTCTGTTTATTCCTTCTTCATCGTATCCTACCTTTGTCTCCTCTTACTTGTGTCTTCTCCTATCTCCATTGCCTCCTACCTCCTACCTCTATTTCCTCCACCTTCATCGCCTCCTATCTACGTTGCCTCCTACCTTCGTTCTCCATCGCAGCCTACCTTCGTTTTCCATAGCCTCCTACCTATGTCGTATCCTACCCACGGACTTCGTCACCTCCAACCTTCGTTGCCTCTTACCTCCGACCTCTGCCGCATCCTACCTCTATCGCATCCTACCTCTGCCGCATCCTACCTTTGTTGCGTCCTACCCGCGTTGTAACGCCCTTGATTTTTGTTAATTATTTTGCGTATCCGTTATGACATAATTTTGGCGTAAGGGCATTACGTCAGCTGGTTAGGTTTAGTTTTGGGCCTTAGCTTAGTTAAAGTTTGTAATTTAGATCGAGCATGCAAAATTTTGCGACGTTTCGAGTTAAAGGAAATATTTTGGTTAGTTATCAAGATTTTAGCTTCGGGAAGCTTTATCGCGAGTTTGGCTCGTCGGAATTGAATTCTGACTTCGTCGTTGGATTCGTAGCGCCGATTTTCAATTTAGGTGCGATTTTCATGAAAATCGGAGGTGTTTTGGTCGACCTCGCAGTTTAAGTAGAATGGGAGAATTATTATGTAATAATTACATTTATTTTTTTTGCATGAAATTCTTCTAGTGCGTTCAACGAACTCCTGGAGGCTGCGTTCGATGAACTCCTGGAGGCTGCGTTCGACGAACTCCTGGAGGCTGCGTTCGACGAACTCCTGGAGGCTGCATTCGACGAACTCCTGGAGGCTGCGTTCGACAAACTCCTGGAGGTTGCGTTCGACGAACTCCTGGAGGCTGCGTTCGACGTACTCCTGGAGGCTGCGTTCGATGAATTCCTTAAATTTGAAGAGCTGCCTTATTCTCGGCGAGCAATTTAAGCTATATATATAATACGCTTAGGTTTTATCTTTTTTCATCTCTCCCCTTTCGGCCGACCAAGAGTTCTATCAGGCGAGAGAGTGAGAGCGGCGTGTCGTGGAGCTTCCGGCCGGCAATTTCTAGGGCTGTTGTAGTCGGAATCACGTCAGGAGAGTAGATTCGGAAAGCCCTCGGTGAGATCTTCGTTCTAGTGGTAAGCTTTTCCCATTTCGTGGATTTTTGGGGTTCGAGGTAGTAACCTAACCCCTCTTTTCTATCCGAAAAGTTTCAGGAATTCATGCTCAGGTGTTTTCTTAGCCGATCCATAGCTTTTGGAGCGGAGATCTTCGAGTTTGCAGGGTTTAAGGCAAATGGCAGTTTCTCCTTCTCTCTTGTTGTTGAAGTTTTGTTTCCTTGCTTGAGTTCTTATCGCATTATTTAACTCTTGATCTTGGAGTGTTATTTGGCTAATTTAACTCTTGGACTCTCTTTTGAGATCACCCTAAATGTCTACATTTTCACTCTAGAAGAATCAGTTGCAGCCTAGAATTTTCGGCCAATACTCGAAAAATTGTGTATTTCTCGAGAGATCCCTGCTTGCCTCGAGAAATCCATGCATTTCTAGAGAGATCCATGTGTTCTCTTCCCGAGAAGTCCCTCTTTCTCTCGAGAAACTATTTGATTTCTCGAGAAATCTCCTTGCCTCTCGAGAACTCCTACTTTTTCCGCTTTGCCTTTTGCTTCTCGAGAAATCCAGACACCTCTCGAGAATACTCCTCTTTTCTCGGAAAATCCCTGTAGAATTCCAATTTTTTTTGTTTCTCGAGAAATCTTCCTTATTTCTCGAGAAAACCCTGAAGACCCTTGCCTAAACTGCCTTCTGCTTCTCAAGATGTGCCCTCTATTTCTCGAGAGCTGCCTTCTATTTCTCGAGAGCTGCCCTCTACTTCTCGAGGAATGCCTGCCCCTTTGTTTCTTAGTGTTTGAGCTATGCCTCCAATTTCTCCTCCTCCTTGAACGATTGTGTCTTCTAAAAGGTGCAGGTAGTTGCAGATATCTGTACTATGCCCTTGTTCATGAGCACCTTCTGCCTAAGTTCTTACATCTGTTGTGATTACCCAATCCCTGAGTCTTCTCTTATGAATCGTCTTATGCAGTGTTTACTTCATTTGTGACCCTATCCTTAGGGTATCCTGGTGATGGTTTTCTCGGGCTTCGTCCCGTGTCATAATTAAAGAAATTAATTAAATTGAACCATTGCCTTTGTCCTTACACAGTGGGTCGTGTTTTGGGGGGGGGCAATGGGGAATTGTTGTAGCCTTGCATGGTGGCCATTTTAGTGGTGAACCGCAGGCTTGGCTTGTGGTACCGTGGGCCGTGTTTAGGTGGTTGGGGATAGAAATCCCAACCCGTTTTTGGCTTTGGGTGGCAGTGGATAAAGGACCGTCCCCATATAACTTGAGCTAATCAGTCTCTTTAAATAAATTTAACAAGATAAATGAACTTTGCTTGTTCCTCTTTTTGGTATTTGGTGCACTTGGTGCATTGTTTAGTTTTGTGCTTGGAACTTCCTTTCCTTTAAGTGTTGGGCTTGGGTTGGTACCCCGTATGCCTTGTTTACTTTGTTTTTCTTTGTTTTCTGCCACTTGTAAATTCCTTGCTGAGGCGTTCTTTGTTTTATTGAATGCCTCAGGTTCAGATCCTTAGCATCTAGTGGTGTAGCCCGGAGTCTTCCGGAGTTTTAGTTACTATTTTACCCCGTTGCTGCGAGGTAGTTGTTGTTAGTTTTCTTCTTGTGTTCAGACATGCTAGTTTGGAGCCAATGGGTTAGTGTTAGGTTGTTGACGCCCGTTGTGCCCTTTTGATACTTTATAGCTTACTTGCCAGTTAAATGCCACTGCTTTTAGATCTTGTGTATCTTGCTCTCTGGGAATGATTTATGTCTAGGTGCATTATAGTTATAAAATGGATTTTCTTTCATCCTCATTGCATTCCTTTTAACTGAAATCCTTACCTTTAAAGTCGCCTAGATATGTGCATATCATTTACTTTATGTCTTGTCATCACGTGCATTTAGGACCTTAAGTGAACTAAATCAAGTATTTTCCGCTGCAATTACATATATTTTCTCGATGGACTAGTTGATCCACGAACAGAGAGACACAGTTCTTACCCCAAACCCTCATAAATGATTTCAAATGATGATCTATCATGTAAACATGTTTTGATTAAATAAGTAATAGGTTCCCGCCTGAGCGTCTGCAGTTGTCTCCTGCATGACGTGGCATCATGACGTGTATTTTCTCTTACTCTGATATTCCTAAATTCGGAGAAAATGCGGGTTGTGACAGTTGGTATTAGAGCTAGGTTGTTCGACAAGTCGGTCGAGCAACAAATTCTGATATAGTATAGTTGTTTTGGTTTCATTGCATACACACACCAATGTGTCATCAGTACGTTTTGGCCGAAGCATGAACACTACACTCATAGCATGATAAGAAGTATACGAGGCATATTATGTAGTATGGGATGCATAGTATGTGTCTGCATATGGATCCACCATAGGTGGCAACATGTGACGGTTATGTAGTATGGGATGCATAACCATCATCACATGGATGCCCATTAGCACATTTTCTTTTTTTTACATGCGATATTATGTAGTATGGGATGCATAATATTTCATGTGTACGCCGCTCATAACATGCATTAAGGTCTTTATTAGAATGCATAGCACAACATACATTACATAGCATTGCATAAGCACATGTGCGAAGTTAAAGACTTATATGATGACACACGTACACCCATGATTTCAAAACGAACAGAAAATTCATGCATTCATGACCATTGCACATGAGTCGAGAGGGATGATATAGTATCATTCCCCAAATTTAGCATAGCATCATGAAAATATCCCAGAGAAAGGTAGTGGAAATGGCAAGTATCTGTACATGTATTTTTTGAATCAAGCAGTGAAGTTCTAGTGTAAGGTTAAATTTTGATTGTAGATTTTTGTGTTTTAGCAGAAATGGTGCGTAAGCGAGTCGCGTCTAGGTCGACTTCTCAGTCGAAGGGTGAGTCATCTGCAGCGCAGAGTGAAGCTCTGATCGAGTGTCTGCGCCAGAGCAATGAGGCTCTAACTAGGCAGATGGTTGAGATGCAGCCGCAAGTTGAGGCGTTGTTTTCTGCCGATGCTAGGTAGCAACCTGTAGTGCAGGCCCCCGTAGTAGGACAGACTGTACCTACTCCTCCTGCTCCCTTGGTACCCCAGTAGCGATACCTCCGGAAATGAATTTCATTTCGCATTTTCAAAGGTTGGATCCTCCATCGTATTATAGTCGAGCCGACTTCATGGCCTTAGACGATTGGCTTATAGCCATTGAGGAGATATTCTCATATTCAGGAATCACCATGGATCAGAAGTTGATGGTCGTCTCGTACTAGCTTAAGGGGCTCGCAAAGAGTTGGAGGTTGAGGGAGAAGGAAGACCTTTCCGAAGGATGTTCATGGGAAACCTTCAAGGGAATGCTGTTACAGAAGTTCCTGCCGTGGGTGGAACAAGATCGGTTAATGAATGATTTCCTGCATCTGAAGCAGAGGCAACTCTCAGTGAGCGAGTATGAGATTGAGTTTTTCAAGTTGAGCAGGTTTGCTCTGACCCTGGTAGCCTCGGAAGAAGGAAGAGTGAAGAGATTTCTGGGTGGTCTCCGCAGTGACATCCAGTAGTTGTCCAGTGCGTACAGGTTAGAGAAGTACGCTGAGGTAGTAGAGGCAGCGCTAAAGGTGGAGGCGATTAATAATGCCAAGAACCGAGGATCAATGATGAAGAAGGGAAAGAGAAAGGCTGTAGAAGAAGGAAATCTGGTGCGCCTGCCTCGGTCTTGAAGAAAAGAGGTGGTGAGGTCTCCAGTTTCTGTGGCCGCTCTGACCATCCGTTTGAAAAGTGTTTCAAGAGGAAAGGAGTTCAGAAGCAGCAGCGAGTGCTGGCAATCCAGGGTGCTCTGAAGGGTGAGGTACTTTGCTAGTTGTGCAAGTAGAAGGGGCACGATGTGGCCCAGTGTTGGACCAAATATAAAGTCTGCTTCCAGTGCGGACAGAAGAGGCACGTGAAGTCTCAATGCCCGCTAGATCAACCCCCGTTGCAGCCAGTTCTGCTTTGAGCCTTGCCGCCGCCGCAGCATGAGGATAAAGGAAGAGGAAAGCTGAATGTGTTAACCCAGGATCAAGCGCAGTCTTCGACCCAAGTGATCGCAGGTTAGACCTTAAGCCAATTGTTATGTTTTGATTCCTTTTAGTTTTGCTATATTAGAATAGTTTCTCTTTTTGCGCTTATAGGGAGATTTAAGGTAAGGAATTGTTGGGCACATGTTCTGTTCGATTCGGGTGCTAGCCATTCATTTGTAGCAAGGGTTTTCGTCGAGCATCACCATTTGACCCCTGAGCTGGGAAAGGATTCGTTCCTTATTATGTTTCCTTCTAGTGATTTGGTGTCCTCGAACCAGTGCGTCCAAAGTTGCCCCATTCTCTTAGGAGATTTCTTGGTTGTTGCTGATCTCAAGGTGTTGGGCCTAGAAGACTTTGACGTGATATTGGGTATAGACTAGTTGTCCAGTTATGATGTCATCCGATGCAAGGAAAAGCGTCTGGACTTTGTGATGGACAACGGTCATCCCATGAGCATTTTTGGATCTCCGTGCCAGAGTTCCCCGATAATTTATGCGGTATGTGTTCGAAAACTATTAAATTCTGGTTGATTGGCTTACCTTGCTTCGATGTTAGAAACTGTTAGTGGTTCGCCGTGAATTGAGGGTGTTCCGGTGGTGCGAGAGTTTCCTGATGTCTTTCCTATCAGTCTTCCTGGTCTCCCACCTGATAAAGATGTGGAGTTCGTTATTGATCTTGAGCCTGGTACTCGTCCTATCACTAAGGCACCGTACCGTATACCCCAGCGCGAGCTAGAAGAGTTTCGAACTCAGTTAAATGAGCTGTTGCATTATGGATTCATTTGACCAAGTTCTTCGCCCTGGGCTGCTCCAGTTTTGTTCATGAAAAAGAAGGACGGTTCTATGAGGTTGTGCATTGATTATAGAGAGTTAAACAAAGTGACCATCAAGAACAGGTATCCGTTGCCGAGGATAGATGATATGTTTGATCAGTTGAGTGGTAGCACGGTGTTTTCAAAGATTGACCTTCGATCAGGCTACCATCAGTTGAGGATCCGTGAGTCGGACGTTCCCCGGACTGCCTTTCTTTCCCGTTATGGTCATTTTGAGTTTCTGGTAATGTCTTTTGGTTTGACGAATGCACCATCTGCGTTTATGGACATGATGAACCGCGTGTTCAAGGATTTTCTGGATCATTTTGTAGTGGTGTTCATCGATGATGTGTTGGTGTATTCCAGAAGTGCTGAGGAGCATGCTACGCATTTGCGCTTAGTATTGTCTACTCTTAGAGAGCACAAGTTGTATGCGAAGCTGAGCAAGTGTGAGTTCTGGCTTCCTGAGGTATCCTTTCTGGGTCATGTGGTGAACAAGGATGGAATTACTTTAGACCCCGCTAAGATTTCTGTTGTGTTGGGTTGGAAGACGCCTTCAATGCCTAAGGAGATAAGGAGTTTCTTAGGGTTGGCTGGGTACTACAGGAGGTTTGTTCAAGGGTTCTCAGTGCTGTCAGCACCTTTAACTAAGCTTAACCAGAAGAATACCGCTTTTGTTTGGAGCGATAAGTGCGAAGAAGCCTTTCATGAATTAAAGAGGCATTTGTGCAGTGCTCCTGTGTTGGCCTTGCCGATCGAAGGAATAGAGTATGATGTTTATATGGACGCATCTCACATTGGACTAGGGTGTGTTTTGATGCAAGAAGGAAAGGTGATTGCCTATGGGTCCAGACAATTGAAAGTTCATGAAAAGAATTACCATATGCATGACTTAGAATTTGCTGCAGTGATTTATGCTTTAAAGCTTTGGAGACATCTGTTATATGGAGTATCATGCAAGATTTTCACGGATCATAAGAGTCTAAAGTATGTCTTTACCCAGAAAGAGCTGAATTTGCACCAGCGCAGGTGGTTGGAGTATGTGGCGGATTATGAAGTTGATATCCTGTATCATCCGGGTAAGGCTAATGTGGTGGTCGATGCCCTGAGTTGAAAGACCGCGCATGTCTTCAATCTCTCTGTACAGTCCTTAGTTGAGGAGTTTATGTTGATGGGTATCTCAGACGGTAGTAGTACCGCGCCTTCGAGTCTTGAAGCTGAAGAGCCTTCGTGGATTACCCTTACAAGACTGCATCAGAAGGAAGATCCTGACTTGCAGCATCTTCGGAGTTGGACTGAGAAAGGGGAATTACCAGACTTTTCAATCGATGATAAAGATACCCTGATGTATCGAGGTAGATATTGCATTCCCGCATCGGAAGATATTCGGGCAAAGATCTGTAGTGAAGCGCATGACTCCAGTGTTTCCTATTATCCTGGTTCCATGAAAATGTACAAAGACCTGAAGCAGATCATTTGGTGGTCAGGTATGAAGAATGATATAGCCAGATATGTTTCAGAATGTTTTACCTGCCAGCGCGTTAAGGCAGATTATAAGAGGCCTGGAGGTAAACTGAACCCTTTGGATATTCCAAGCTGGAAGTGGGAGAGTATTTCAATGGACTTCATTACTGGTTTGCCGAGATCTCCCAGAGGACACGATTCGGTATGGGTCATAGTTGACAGATTGACAAAGTGTGCTCACTTTGTGCCTTGTAAGACCGGCTATTCTATTGAGAAGATAGCTGAGCTCTATTTGAATGAAGTTATCAGATTGCATGGTGTGTCCCTGAGCATTATGTCCGACCGAGATTCAAGGTATATGTCTCGTTTCTGGCGGAGTTTGCATGGAGCTTTGGGCACTGACCTTAGATACTCTACCGCTTACCATCCTCAGACCAATGGTCAGATAAAGAGAGTGAATCAAATTTTGGAAGATATGATCAGGTGCTATATTTTGGATCATGGTGGAGCTTGGGATAAGCGTCTTGGATTGATGGAATTTGCCTATAATAACAATTATCAGGAAAGCCTACAGATGGCCCCCTTTGAGGCTCTGTATAGGAGGCGTTGCCGAACTCCCTTGTTTTGTGCCGAGGTTGGTGAGAGGCCGTTGTTAGGCCCAGAGGCTTTGGAAGAGATGAGTGTTGCCATGACTCATATCCACGAGAAGCTTTGTATTGCTCAAGAGAGGTATGAGAAGTATGCCAATCGGAGAAGGGTGGATCTAGAGTTTGCCGTCGGAGACTTAGTATTCTTGAAAGTTTCTCCGATGCCGGGTGTTAAGAGATTTGGAAGGAACCACAAGTTGGATCCACGGTATTTGGGACCTTTCCGGATTGTTGAGCGCATCAGAATGTCAGCTTATAGATTGGATTTGCCTACTTCCTTCCCTAATGTTCACGATGTATTTCATGTGAGCCAGCTGAGGAAGTGTTTGCGTAGTGGTCGGCTTGTTCTTGATTCAGTGCCAGTATTGTAGCCCAATCTTTCGTATATTAAAGAGCCTGTCCGAATCTTGGAGACTCAGGAGCGTGTGTTGCGGAGGAAGATGATCCCAATGGTTAAGGTTGTTTGGAAGAATCAGGGTGTCGAAAGCGCAACATGGGAGCTGGAGTCTGCCATGAGAGAGACTCATCCTAGCCTCTTCTCTTAGATTTCGGGTAAATCTTCTGTCAGGTAACCTTTGGATTTGATTATGTATCTTCTTGATCATTGGATTTCAAGTTTCCGGACGAAACTTCTTTTTAGGGGGAGTGACTGTAACGCCCCTGATTTTCGTTAATTATTTTGCGTAGCCGTTGTGACGTAATTTAGGCGTAAGGGCATTACGCCAGCTCGTCAGGTTTAGTTTTGGGCCTTAATATAGTTAAAGTTTGTAATTTAGATCGAGCATTCAAAATTTCGCGATGTTTCGAGTTAAAGGAAATATTTTGGGTAGTTATCAAGATTTTAGCTTCGGGAAGCTTTATTCCGAGTTTGGTTTGTCAAAATTGAATTCTAACTTCGCCGTTGGATTTGTAGTGCCGATTTTCAGTTTATGTGCGATTTTCATGAAAATCCGAGGTGTTTTGGTCGCCCTTGCAGTTTAAGTAGAATGGGAGAATTATTATGTAATAATTACATTTATTTTTTTTGCATGAAATTCTTCTAGTACGTTCGACGAACTCCTAGAGGCAGCGTTCGACGAACTCCTGGAGGCTGCGTTCGACGAACTCCTGGAGGCTGCGTTCGACGAACTCCTGGAGGCTGCATTCGATGAACTCCTGGAGGTTGCGTTCAACGAACTCCTGGAGGTTGCGTTCGACGAACTCCTGGAGGTTGCGTTCGACGAACTCCTGTAGGCTGCATTCGACGTACTCCTGGAGGCTGCGTTCGACGAATTCCTTGAATTCGAAGAGCTATCTTGTTCTCGGCGAGCAATTTAAGCTATATATTTATAATAAGCTTAGGTTTTATCTTTTTTCATCTCTTTCCCCTTTCGGCCGACCAAGAGTTCTATCGGGCGAGAGAGCAAGAGCGGCGTGTCGTGGAGCATCCGGTCGGCGATTTCTAGGGTTGTTGTAGTCGGAATCGCGTATGGAGAGTAGATTTGGAAAGGCCTCGGCGAGATCTTTGTTCTAGTGGTAAGCTTTTCCCGTTTCGTGGATTTTTGGGGTTCGATATAGTAACCTAACCCCTCTTTTCGATCCGAAAAGTTTTAGGAATTCGTGCCCGGGTGTTTTCTTAGCCGATCCATAGCTTTTGGAGCGTAGATCATCGAGTTTGCAAGGTTTAAGGCAAGTGGCAGTTTCTCCTTCTCTCTTGTTGTTGAAGTTTTGTTTCCTTGCTTGAGTTCTTATCGCATTATTTAAATCTTGATCTTGGAGTGTTATTTGGCTAATTTAACTCTTGGACTCTATTTTGAGATCACCCTAGATGTCTACATTTTCCTCTAGAAGAATTAGTTGCAGCCTAGAATTTTCGGCCAATACTCGAAAAATTGTGTATTTCTCGAGAGATCCCTGCTTGCCTCGAGAAATCCATGCATTTCTCGAGAGGGGGTGTTCTCTTCCCGAGAAGTCCCTCTTTCTCTCGAGAAACTCTTTGATTTCTCGAGAAATCTCCTTGCCTCTCGAGAACTCCTACTTTTTCCGCTTTGCCTTTTGCTTCTCGAGAAATCCAGCCACCTCTCGAGAATACTCCTCTTTTCTCGGAAAATCCCTGTAGAATTCCTATTTTTTTGTTTCTCGAGAAATCTTCCTTATTTCTCGAGAAAACCCTGAAGACCCTTGCCTAAACTGCCTTCTGCTTCTCAAGATGTGCCCTCTATTTCTCGAGAGCTGCCCTCTATTTCTCGAGAGCTGCCCTCTACTTCTCGAGGAATGCCTGCCCCTTTGTTTCTTAGTGTTTGAGCTATGCCTCCAATTTCTCCTCCTCCTTGAACGATTGTGTCTTCTAAAAGGTGCAGGTAGTTGCAGATATCTGTACTATGCCCTTGTTCATGAGCACCTTCTGCCTAAGTTCTTACATCTATTGTGATTACCCAATCCCTGAGTCTTCTCTTATGAATCGTCTTATGCAGTGTTTACTTCATTTGTGACCCTATCCTTAGGGTATCCTGGTGATGGTTTTCTCGGGCTTCGTCCCGTGTCATAATTAAAGAAATTAATTAAATTGAACCATTGCCTTTGTCCTTACACGGTGGGTCGTGTTTTTTTTTTTTTGGGGGGGGGGGGGGAGTGGGGAATTGTTGTAACCTTGCATGGTGGCCATTTTAGTGGTGAACCGCAGGCTTGGCATGTTGTCCCGTGGGCCGTGTTGATAGAAACCCCTACCCATATTTGGCTTTGGGTGGCAGTGGATAAAGGACCGCCCCCGTTTAACTTGAGCTGATCAGTCTCATTAAATAAATTTAACAAGATAAATGAACTTTGCTTGTTCCTCTTTTTGGTATTTGGTGCACTTGGTGCATTATTTAGTTCTGTGCTTGGAGCTTCCTTTCCTTTAAATGTTGGGCTTGGGTTGGTACCCCTTATGCCTTGTTTACTTTGTTTTTCTTTGTTTTCTGCCACTTGTAAATTCCTTGCTGGGGCGTTCTTTGTTTTAATGCCTCAGGTTCAGAGCCTTAGCCGCTAGTGGTGTAGCCCGGAGTCTTCGGGAGTTTTAGTTGTTATTTTACCCTCCTGCTGCAAGGTAGTTGTTGTTAGTTTTCTTCTTGTGTCCAGACATGCTAGTTTGGAGCCAACGGGTTAGTGTCAGGTTGTTGACGCCCGTTGTGCCCTTTTGATACTTTATAGCTTACTTGCCAGTTAAATGACACTGCTTTTAGATCTTGTGTATCTTGCTCTCTGGGAATGATTTATGTCTAGGTGCATTATAGTTATAAAATGGCTTTTCTTTCATCCTCATTGCATTCCTTTTAACTGAAATCCTTACCTTTAAAGTCGCCTAAAGACATTTTCTATAATCATACTACGCCTAGATATGTGCATATCATTTACTTTATATCATGTCATCACGTGCATTTAGGACCTTAAGTGAACTAAATCAAGTATTTTCCACAGCAATTACATATATTTTCTCGATGGACTAGTTGATCCACGAACTGAGAGACATAGTTCTTACCCCAAACCCTCATAAATAATTTCAAATGATGATCTATCATGTAAACATATTTTGATTAAATAAGTAATAGGTTCTCGCCTGAGCGTCTGTAGTTTTCTCCTGCATGACGTGGCATCATGACGCGTATTTTCTCTTACTCCGATATTCCTAAATTCGGAGAAAATGTGGGTTGTGACACGCGTCTCATACCTTCATCGCCTAATAGGTCTGCCTCCTCAAACCTCCATCGCCCTACCTTTGTCGTCTCATTTTATTTCGTCTACTTCTCTATTGCCCCAGTCTCCATTTTTTCCCTTTTGTAGTCTCCAATTCCATCCTCTCCTTCTCCGTCGTCTCCAACTCCTTACTCTCCTTTTTTGTCGTATACTTCTCCTTCGTCCCCTATATGTTTTCTCATTGTTTGTCATTTAGAACTCCATGATATCCTTCATAGTCTCTTCTTCTCTGTATACTCCTTCTCCCTCGTATCATTCTCCGTAGTCTTAGAAGCTATCATACTCTTTTCCATCAACACTAACAACGTTATCTCCTACTTCGCAGTCTCCTTTACCATAACCTTCTTTGTTGACTCCCCTGCTGTCATACTCCACCCTATCCTTCTCCATTTTGTCCTTTTTGTAGTCTCCAATTCCATCCTCTCCTTCTCCGCCTTCTCCTTCTCTGTCCTCTCGAGCTCCATACTCTCCTTTTTCATCGCATCCTTCTCCATCATGTCATTCTCCCTCATCTCCTTTTACGTTTTCACCTTCTATGTTTTCTCATTGTTCGTCATTTACAACTTCATACTGTTTTTCATTCACTTCTTCTCTATCATCTCCTTCTCCCTCTATTGTACTCTCTTTTTTGTCTTTGTTAGCAATATCACAGTATCAAACATCTAACATTATTTTGGTAGATGTATTTCTCATTTTTCGTCTCAAGTAGCTTATGCTGATTCAAATTTTTTTGTATTGTAGGGCCCATTTTTATTTTTTAATACTATTTTGTAATATTGGAATTTTACAACCACTTATTCAATATGAGGTTGTCATGATAGCTGTTTACCCAGAAGATCGCTACCTAAATAGTACCTCTTTCAGACCGTGCGGTTTGATTGTCAAGTCGCCCAAGTTCCAGAACCAACAACATTTCAGCCCAGAATGAACCAAGCCGGGCAGTCTGACAGTGCCCAGACCGCCCCAGGATTAAAGACAGCCAAGGCAAGTCCAGAAGGCAGGTCGCGGTCTCAGGTCGAAGACCGGCCGAGCTAATTCGTAGCCTTGACCGCAGCGCATTTCGACCCCGTCCAGCACAGATCGGATGCTCAAATCGCCAGCCCGCGCGGCTTCTCTCTTTCTCCCTTCTGTATACCGTCACCCCCTGCCCGATTCTCCTGTATCCGGGCAGGCGGTTATTTTATCCCTGCCCATTCGGGCAGGCCCCCGATCCTATAAATAGGGGGCGGCGACGTTCCCAAGGCAGGCACACTCGAATCCTAGAGCTCGCTTGTTAGAGCTGCGGTCTCGAGTTCACTGTCTTGCGACCTGTCTGACAGGCCGGTTTCTCGCTTTCTGGTCTTGTAACCCGCTGTAACCTCTGCACATAAATCAAAAGGAAAGCCCGTCACAAGATTTGCATTTGCCGTGACGGGAGAAGTCTAGTCTCGATCGCTGCCAGCGGTCTAATATTCTCTACTCAATAGTAACCGACAGCCCGCAGCCTCCATTTTTCTTCGGAGGTGTATTTTTGGATTCAACAGAAACATGCGACCTTCAGATCGCGGACTATCAGTGAAGTCTTTAAAAAAGATGTCAGACCGCCAGCGCCTTCTAGGAGACCGCTCTGACTATAGTGATGATTCTCTATGGGAAGCCTTGGAGCAGTCAAAGAGAGAAGCTGAGCGGGATCAAAAGGCAACTGATCAGCGTCTAGAGGCAATCAGTCAGGCCTTAGCAATGTTAACTGAGCGGCTAGTCCCTCAGCAGGCCGCGATTAACCAAGCTGTGACTTCGGGCACTCCTCCTCCTCCTTCGTACCCACTTCCACATGTCGCCAATTTCCAACCCCTTCAGGATGATTTTGCAGCTCGGCAAAATTTCTACCAAGAGGCCGCCCAGAGCATGCCGGCCTGGATTCTAGATTTCCAGGGGGCGGCTTCTCATGCAGCTCGTCTCTCCTACCCGGTGGTCTGCCCGCCAAAAGCTGCAGCTCGCTCTTCCTACCAGGCGGCCTGTCCACGAGTGTCGTAGCCCAAACGGCTTATTACTCCGTCCCACTTCTCTGTGAAGATGCGGAAGAGACTTCTCCCTTTGTGGACAAAGTCCGAGGGGAGCCAGCCCCAAATAACTTCAGGGAGCCGTGCTTGCCGGCATATAATGGAGAAGCTGATCCAGCTATCCATCTCCAAGCCTTTGAGTCGGCTATCGCCCTGAGAACCCTTACGGATGCAACTAAATGTAAGCTCCTTGTGACATCCTTTGATGGAAAAGCAAGGGAGTGGTTCTATGGGTTGCATCCCAGAACAATTCGCAGCTTCGCCGAACTACGCAGGGAGTTTCTGCTCAGGTTCTCCACCTCTAAGAAGAGGAAAAGTGGCCCGGCGGCCCTTTTTGAAATTAGGCAACGAGAAGATGAGACGTGGGCCCGTTTCGTGGATCAGTTCCAAAAGGAAATCATGGAGATCCAGAATGTGGATCCCGAGTTATACAGGGTAGCTCTGATTCATGGCATGAGGGAAGGCCAATTAAAGTTTCAAGCAAGCATCAGAGAACCAAAGACTTATCAAGAGATGATAAGTCTAGCAAACATGTTCATAAGGGGCGAAAAGACTAACCCCGGGTATGTCGCAAAGTTGATCAGCGACAAAGAGCAATCCAACTCATCCTCCACTCATCAACAATCGAACCAATACCATTTCGAGCCCCGTTCCCATAGGGGAAGAAACTACAAGCATAATCAACACTTCATCAGCAATCAACGGTTTCAGGATCAGAAACCGCCATTGGCCATACCTCCCGCTCCATCCATGGCCATTCCACAAATAATGCCAGTATTTCTTCCACAATATACTGCGCAGCCATCTCCAGCTGCTCCATCTACTTAATATGATGATTCGCAGGAATCAATTACTCCTTTGAATGTCACCATGGACGAGGTCGTTCAGATTCTTCAAAAAAGGCCAGATTTCAAGAGGCCAACCCCTTTAAAGTTGGATATTCGTAACCAAAATCCGAACCTCTTCTGCGAATACCATAAATAGGGAGGGCATCTGACTGAGAATTTTCGGGCCCTCCGCATGATAATAGAAAGGCTTCTGGGAGAAGGGAAGCTCCGGGGGCTAATCCGAAAAGAGGTGACTGCTGAGCCGGCAACTGAGAAAAAAAAAGAAACAGTCGAGGTGACCTGGTAATGCGCTGATGTGGAAGACGCCGGTTGTTATGGGGATATTCATTCATGGAGGAGCTAGAGCCGAATCCTCTCGCAAATCAAGTATTGCGAGAGTTCTTAAGCAGGAAGTTGCGACAACCTCCACATCTCCTCCTGAAATCTCAATTTTTACCTTTGGTCAGGAGGATCTTCCACCAAATGCAAATCCTTTTGATGAAGTTTGGTCGTCAAAGCTATTATAGAGAACTATACAGTTCACAAAATCTTGATTGACACAGGCAGTTCTGTCAATCTTCTCTTCCATTCAACTTTTGATGCCCTGAAGAATGGAAAGCCTCTGCTCTCCACCGAAGGACCCCTCTACGGCTTCTCCGGAGAGAAGAAGGAAGTAGAAGGATCCGTAAAGCTTCTGGTTTCCCTGGGAGGAGTGGTAAAATTGATCAACTTCGTGGTGGTGGATGCCCCAAGCAACTATTGTGCCATCTTCGGAAGGCCTATTCTGAATGCCTACAGAGCAGTGGTGTCCACCTTCCACCTGGCCCTCAAATTCGCTGCCAAAGGGAGGCAGTATCGGATCCAGAGCAATCCAAAAGTGACTCAGGAATGTTATGTACGAACCGTCAATATGATCACAGACATTCCACTTCCCGAGTCTCCAGTTGAAGGTCTTGAAGTTGCTAAACCCTCAAAAGCTGCAGAGGAAAGTAAGGATCGATAAGGGGCTCACCTGGAACCTGCCCAAGGAACCCAAGAAGTCCCCATTGCCGAAGGGGAGGAAAAGAAGTTGATCGTCAATGCAGAACTGCCAGAAGAGGAGATAGTTCAACTGATCTCCTGTCTTCTGGAGAACATGGATATCTTAGCCTGGTCGGCGGAGGATATGCCCGGGGTGGATCCGGATGTAGCCTTCCATCACCTCAATGTCTCCCCCGAGTTCAAGCCGATCCAGCAGAAGAAAAGGGAGGTGGCGACTAAGCTGGCTGTGCCAATCAGAGAAGAAGTCGCCAAGCTTCTTAAAGCAAATTTTATTTCTGAAATTCAATACCCCACTTGGATGTCCAATGTTGTAATGATAAAGAAATCTGGTGGGAAGTGGTGTATGTGCATAGACTTTACAAAACTTAATAAAGCATGCCCCAAAGATTGCTACCCTCTACCTCAGATAGATGTTTTAGTAGATTCCGCGGTTTGGTATAATTTCATGAGCTTTCTAGATGAATTTTCTGGGTACCATCAAATTAAGATGCATATACCCGACATCCCGCACACTTCTTTCATCACAAACGATGGGTGTTATTATTACCTCGTAATGCCTTTCGGTCTTAAAAATGCGGGTGCGACGTATTAGAGAATGATGGATACGGTTTTCAAGCATCAGAAAGGCAGAAAACTTGAAGTCTACGTTGATGATCTCCTCCTCAAAAGTAAAACTTTTCAATACATTTGAAAGACCTCGTAGAGACGTTCGCTACTCTACGGAGGTTCAAATTAAAATTGAATCCATTGAAATGCGTGCTTGGAGCGAATAAAGGGAAATTTCTTGGGCATCTCCTTACTCCTGATGGACTTGCACCAAACCCAGATAAGGTGAAGGCTATCCTAGACATTTCCCCTCCTCGTAATCCTAAAGAGGTCCAACACCTTGGAGGAAGGTTGGCAGGGCTGAGCAGATTCATCTCTAAATCAGGAGATAAAAGCGCTCCATTCTTTAAAACACTCCGGGGGGATCCAGGTTTGAATGGAGCGAGGAATGCAATGAACCCTTTGAACAGTTGAAAATACAGTTAACCTCAACCCCTCTACTTCAAAGCCCTCGCGAGGGGGAAATATTGTTCTTATATTTGGGGTTGGTCTAGATGCGGTAAGCTTTGTCCTCGTCCGGGAGGAGAAGAAGAAACAGTTTCTGATATATTATGTCAGCCATATCCTTAAAGATGCGGAAACTAGATACTCGATCTTGGAAAAGCTAGCTCTGGCTTTAGTTATGTCATCACGAAGGCTTCGCCCTTACTTTCAAGCTCATCCTATCCAAGTAGTCACAGAACATCCTCTAAGGAGAATCCTGGAAATGCCAGATCATTCAGGGAGATTGGCTAAATGGGCTATCGAGTTAAGCAATTCGAGATATCCTATGTCCCTAGAACATCAAACAAAGCGCAAGTCTTGGAAGACTTCCTAGTTGATACATCAGAGTCTAGTCTTGAACAAATAGAGAAATATCCTTTGGCAAGGATTGTGTATGTGGATGGAGCTTCTGGTAAAAACTCTGTGGGAGCCAGAGTTGTTTTAATCAGCCCAAATGAAATCAAGCTCGAACAGGCTATCAAGTTCTTCTTTCCGGTCACAAAAAATCAGGCAGAGTATGAAGCACTCTTAGCCGGTCTGAGACTTGCAAGGGAGCTGGGAATAGAACATGTGCATTTCAAAATTGATTCTCTAGTAATGGCTTCTCATGTTTTGGGGAATTACGAAACGAGAGAACCAATGCGAAGGAAATATTTATTGCTAGCAAAGGAGGAGATTGGAAGATTCAAATCATTCATTATTGAACATATTCCCAGAGCGCAGAATGAATAAGTGGATGAGTTGTCAAAGTTCGATCTTCCATCAGGGGGAGTGACCTCTGAACTTCTTCATCCAGCAACGAAAGAAGGGGAACTCATGCAGATCGATCAACATCCTTCTTGGAAGGATCCTTATGAGTTATACTTGTCGAAAGGAGAATTCCATTAGTTTATCAAAGATAGAAGAAGATTCAGAAGATAAGCAGCTTATTATTGCTTAATAGCAGGAATCTTATACAGAAGAACTCTAATTTCTCCCCTGGCATGATGTGTTTCTGAGGAAGAAGTTCCAATCATACTTCAGGAGGTTCACTGTTGGAACAACCCTATTACTGATTTGAGCTAGGATCACTATGTTTTAACTAAGGATCAAGTTGACCCCATTGTATAGTTTAAGGGTCAAGTTTTTAGGCTGTTAGAGTTGCTAGAACTTAAGGAAAATTTAAGTTCCCAGTGTTCGACAAATGTCGAGTGGCGTTCGACGAATGTCGAGTGGCGTTCGACGAATGTCTAGCTTCGTTCGACGAATTGTTCTCAGCAGACTGAAGTATTATGGCCAGTTCCAGCGCTCGACATTCTCTGAGCATCGTTCTGTTGGATCTTACGGCGCCCTTAGAGGGGGGGTGAATAAGGGAATAAAATTCTTTTATAATTTTTATGATAATTACTAAGTTGTTTTTTGATTAATAGGAAATAAGATAACAATTTAGTAATAACAATATTGCAATAATGAAATTTTACGCCAATTGAGAGAAATCAAATAAACACAAATATAATCATGATTGCATTATATAAAAAGGGTGTTTACAAAACTTGATTTCAATATCGCTAGAAATCGGAGGCGTACAAAAGTGAATTTCTATTCCTTTTCTATACCGACTTGTATCCCCACAAACCGGTTGGCTTTAGCCTATCCTTCCCCGGATAAAGCCTCAAGCCGCTCTAGCCAACCCAAACTCGGATATGGCCTCGAGCACCCCCTAGATCTATTCCCCTAGACCTAGTCGCCAACTCACGCGGCGAATTCCCCCTAAGCCGCGCAAGGACCTAGTCGCCAAAAACAAGGCGATTTCACTACAAAAAACAAATAAAGAAGTGAAGTAAATAACAAGCAAACTCCCTCTTGAGATTTCTGGAGATGAGGATGAAGGATCGCTGAAGCACAAGCGAGGTCGAAGCAATCCTTCTTCGGATGCAGCGTGATGACTTCCTTCTCCAGAATTTCTTCTTTGGCTTTGAGTGGGAGATAATGTTTCGGCAGAGTAGCAGCACGAGAGTTTGGGCACAAGTAATGTCTCTGAAAGTTCTCACCCAAAACGAGAGAGAACACATCGTTTTATAAAACATGGAGCTAGCGCCTGCGGTAGCTGATAGCGCCTGCGGTAGCGTTCGTGTGGAGCGGTTGCAAAACCATCGGCGGCGTGGCACTGTGCACGATCTTGAGCTAGCGCCTGCGGTATCGCTAGCACTAGCGGTAGCGATAAGAAACCGCTGAGGCGGAACCGCTGAGATAAAACCGCAAAGATGATCTTGAGCTAGCGCCTGGCGTTAGCTCTAGCGCTGGCGGTAGCGCTAGCGCCTGCGTTAACCTCTAGCGCTGGCGGTAGTGCTCCATTCAGAAAGTTTGATTCCATACTGCCTTCTACCTGTGGAGTATTGCATCTATAGTTCCTGCACACTATAAACACACTACAAGCAATATCAAATAAATATGGGATTTGTTATTCTCAAACAAAGGGATGTGACACACATGTCCAACAATCTCCCCCTTTTGATAATAATAAATCCTCTAAGCAAGAAATCAACAATAGTGTTTATAGATAAGATAAGCAAGATAAAAGTGCAACTATAGAAAATGATATGCATGATAATGTGCATACTCCCCCTATCTTAATGCTCCCCCTACATAAATGCAATTATGTGTTACTCCCCCTAAATGATAGATTACATTCTCCCCTTAATCTTCTATATTTCTCCTATATAGATTTCTTGAATTAATCTCCCCTTTTGGTATTATCAAAAGAAGGTGGGGTGAGGGTAGTAAGGAGGAATTTCTAATAAATGATAAAGCATGATCGAGCTATTCGAAATATAGATAATCATAAAGAGTTTAAGCATAGCATATATAAGAGATTTCAAATATAAAGATAAGAGTTGTAAGCAAGCGGAAGATTAAAATATGAGTTTTAGTTCAAACTTGAAAGATGTTTTTAACCTTTTGAAATCTCAAAGTTTTTCATAAAGATACCAAGCATGAAATGAACATATCAAAGAGAGATTATACTACAATGTTACTTAATTTTAAATTCAAGACATACCAAAACATTGTAGAGATCATGCTAGGTTATCTAGTGCATTTCTTATATAAAGAGTAGTATAGATAAAGCATTAGAATCCAATACTCATGAGAAGAAGTGTTATGAAAGATAATGATGTGCACATAAGTGTATTTTGGGCAATGTTAACAATTGATTTAATCATCAAAATACAAGACATATGTAAAGTAAAGTGCACAATAAAACACAAGTAAATTACTTTCACACACTCTTAATGCACATAGTTTTTTACAAAGTGGTGTATTAACCAAGGTTTGCACAAGACACTTTACTATTCTTTCCAAGGTGCTCAACCTCACAATGCTTATGAAGACTTATCAGGAGGTTCAAGTAGTGCTTGGTGGAGTTATATTGGTCTACATATATAATTTTTTGTTCATATTTGTGAGACAACATTCTCCGAATACACTTGTTTTGCAAACCAAAATTTTTAACTTAACCACTTTTCTAAATTTCATAAGTGCAATTCAAATGTTGTGTAGGCAATAAACTTATGTAAGTTTTAATTCAATGTACAAATACAATACACAAGTAAGCATTTTTAGATTTAGACACACATGTTGATTACCAAAATAAGTGAGTGAAATATATCATTATCAAATATAAAACATTTACTCATACTTAGAGGCATGCTAAGCTTGGTTCTACACATTTTTCAATATAATTGATGCACTTTAAATAGATATATCAAAACATGATAAGCAAAACAATGTTCATAGTAATTTGAAGGAATAAGTTTTAACATTGTAAATAATTCTAAATAATAGAATTCATACATGCTTGATATTGGCAATAAAGATCATACAGTTTTTTTTTGTTTAATCATTTTTAAATCAATTAAAAACAGAAAATCACAAAAAAATATTTTTGAATTTTGAACTTTTGTAGTTGATATTTTATAATATGAATAAAACAAAAATAACAAATGTCAGAAATACAAAAACAAAAAAGTACATATAGACTGAAATATTTTTAGTGATTTTTAGAAATTTTGAAAATTAGAAAATTCCAACACCCACGCTAGCGCCGGCGCTAGTGATAGAGCGGCAAACAGTACACGATTTTTTAGGAATTTTAATTTTTTGATTTTTGATATTGATTAGGGGTCTTAAGTGTAGTCTTATGCAGAAATTGTATAATATTCAGAGATGTTTTGATTGCTCAATTTGCATAAAACATTAGCGTTTTACATGTTATTCATCCTAAGATGTCTAAGACTCCTAATTCCAATCTTAACATTTAAAATCTTGCATCGGGAAGAGGTTTAGTAAATATATCAGCAAGTTGAGAGTCTGTGCCAATGAAACTAATCCTTACATTTTCCTTTTTAATGTGATCCCTTATGAAATGATGACGCACATCTATATGTTTGGATCTAGAGTGGTGTACCGGATTATTTGTGAGATCAATGGCACTTTTGTTGTCACATTTTAGTTCAATATTTTTTAGATGAAAACCAAAGTCCTCTAAAGTTTGGCTCATCCATAGTGCTTGTGCACAACAACTCCCTAATGCAATGTATTCGGCCTCCGTGGTGGAGAGTGCAACCGAATTTTGTTTCCTACTAGACCATGCAACTAATGAAGGTCCTAGAAAATGACAAGTACCACTAGTGCTTTTTCTATCAAGTGAACAACCGGCATAATCTGAATCGGAATAGCCATGCAATGTAAATGAATCATTATGTGGGTACCATAATCCTAATCTAGATGACCCAATGAGATATCTAAAAATTCGTTCTACCGCTTTTAAATGAGATTCTTTTGTATTGGCTTGAAATAGAGCACATAAGCACACGGCAAACATAATATCGGGTCTAGTTGCACTTAGATAAAGTAGAGATCCTATCATACTTCTATATAAAGTTTGATCTATAGGAGTTCCTGATTCATCTTTTCCTAATTTTAGTGATGCACTCATTGGTGTAGAAGCATGTTTAAGGTTTTCAAATCCAAAATGTTTAAGCATATCATGGACATATTTAGTTTGACATACAAAGATACCATCAATTCTTTGTGATATTTGAAAACCAAGGAAATAAGAAAGTTCTCCTACAAGACTCATTTCAAATTCATTTTTCATCACTAAAATAACTTCTTACACATCTCTTCATTAGTAGATCCAAAAATAATATCATCAACATATATTTGTAAAATAATTATATCATCATTGTTGTGCTTAATGAAGAGAGTATTATCCGCACTTCCCATAATATAACCGTGCTTTAATAAAAATGATGTAAGTCTTTCATACCATGCACGGGGCGCTTGTTTTAAACCATAAAGCGCTTTTTCTAGTTTATAAACATGATTTGGAAATTTTTCTTTAATAAAACCGGGGGGGGGGGGGGGGGGGGGGGGGGGGGGGGGGGGGGGGGGGGGGGGGGGGGGGGGGGGG
>JAWHQI010001997.1:0-48963 GCA_033032865.1 Dactylorhiza incarnata
GCCTTTAGGCAGCAGAGCCAGGAAAGCATATCCATGTGCTATGAGAGGTTCTTCAGAATAGTCAATGAGCTGAGAACCTATGAGAGGGCTTTCACAACTATGAACTGAATGACAGTTCCTTAGATCTCTCACAAGAGACTGGGACACAAAGATATGTGCCATCAGGGAAGTGGCCAAGCTTGGTGAGACACCCCAACTCACACTCTGTTTGGGAAGCTGCTTTCCTATGAGATGCAGCTATCTGCATGGAAGGAAGAGGACACCTCTTCAAAGGCAAAAGCAATGGAGAATTCTGTAGCTCTCAAAGCTGACAGCTCAAGAGAGCAAGGGGAGGATATTGTCTCCTCCAGGAGAAGAGCTGAACCTGAAGTCAGCACCTCAGGAGGCTCTTCCTCTGATGAGAATTTGCTTCCTTCTCTAGGCAGTTCAAGAAGATGATGAAGAGGAAGCCATGGAGGAAGATGCCCTCCTCATCATCACACTACAAAAAGAACAGCAGCAAATCTGAAAGACTGCACCCAAAGGGTGACAGGTATGAATCAAAACCCATTAAACATTCTACTAATAATATAATCTGTTATTGCTGCAGCAAGCCTGGACATGTCATAGCTGACTGTCCAGTCAAAAGAAAGGATAGTGGTGAAACGAAGCATCATCACCACAAGGATAGGAAGGGAGAAAAGTCACTCCTAGCAAAAAAGAAAGAAGCTGAGTGAGTCTGATCCTTCAACATCAGGTTCAGACAATGAAGAAGAAGCCAACATTGGGCTATATGCAGCAGAAGAGGATGAAGACAATCCAGCTGCAAAGGTTGGAATCAGGGACCCTCTATCACACTCAGATAGTGATGAAGAGGAGGATGAAGAAGACAATATTCAGCTAGGCTTATGGCCTTCACTGATGATGAAGGGAGTCAGAATGCTTCTGACAAGGTTCAGGTACTATCTCATTCCACTTCATTTTCTGATTGTGAGACTAGACCAGAATCTGTTGCACTTCATCAATTGATGGAGGGGGCATGGAAGCTCAGGAAGAACTCAATCATTGATTGATAAATATGGTGTTCTTTGGAGGCTCTGAAGAAGAGCAAGAAGCTTGCCAAGAGGCAAGCCCAGGAAATTGTTGCTCTCAAAGTGACTAAGGATGTCAACACTGAACCTACCACCCTGGTGGCTCAGATGAGCAGACAATTAGTCATTTACAGGGTTAACTATTGTGCAATTAAGCACTATTTCCTGAAGAACAAGGTCATCAAGGACCTTGAGAAAAAGCTTGAGAAGGAGAAGAACCTGGTGGCTCAATTCTCCAAGCCCAGATCTGTGCTTCCTATCATTGACACCTTCCCTCTCAACCAATAGGAGAGGACTAGGATTCAAGAAAATGGAAGTAGGAGAAGGGAGTGGAGTTATGAGAAAGGAGAAGGCTAAGCCTTAACCCCCTTTCGAAAGGTGATACTTCCCTCCAACAGGTATGACCATGAAAGCATTTATGGTCACTGGAAGAATGAGAGGTGTTATAGGAAGGAAAATGCTCCTTCATATAGTGAAGAAAGGGAATGGGATTGGTGCCATGAAGGCTCCCCATGAGGAAATTCAAATGGCCCAACATGGACCATTTGTTTTTGGTACTTCAGCCACGTCATTCAAGAATGAGAAGGCAAGCCCTTCTAAGGTTGGATCTGTCAAGAACATGACTGGTGCCAATTCTGTAAACATGTCTGAGTGCTCAGAGTCAGATGCCATCAAATCTTGTATGGCTGCCAAGTCATTGCAAGCTGATGCAATCAGGACAAAGAGCATCATGACAGCACACAGAATGACATTCAGTCAAATAATTGATTAGAGGAACAGGAAGAATGCTGCTGTATCTATTCCTGAACATGAGGACTGTGCTGCACAATCCTCAAGAAATGCTCAGAAGAGAAGATACAACATTCATGAATGTTGGTGTTATGGTAAAGTGGGACACTTTGCCATAGATTGTTGGTACAACCCCAATGTACCTAATGCAAAGAAGAGCCTTCCTGTAAAGGGAGCTAGAGTTAGGTCATTTGATCATGCTAACAAGAACCTAGGACCCAAGTCACCTTGGGTTCCTAAGGGATATTAAAACTCTATTTTGCAGGATAGTTCAAGTACCAGCCTCATACATAAGTGGTACTTGGACAGTGAGTGCCCATGGCACATGAAGGAAGGAAGCTAACTTCATACAGTCAACATCAGTAGAGGACTAAATCCTCAGGGTAAGTATCTCTATTGTGAATTTATCATCCAATACTATCTATAATAGTGTTAAAATAGGATAATAGACTTAACTGATACAATCTGCATTAGCTAAGCTTCAAATTTCGCCTAAAATCTGGCAAGTCTGGTTCGACAAATGTCGAGCTCAGTTCAACGTACTTACTCCTTAAAACATTAGCTATGATCGACGAATTCAGCCCGGGTTGAAGCATTAGTTGAACCGTCTCAGCTGAACCGCTGAGTCGATTAGGTCAACACTTTGGCCCACTATATAAACCCTCGACGGCATTAAATGACCCTTCACATTGTCTCGCACCACCCTAGCCGCCGAGACGAAACCTCTACTCTTCCGTCCCAGCGTGTTCGTTTTTCTCTTCGACTAAGATGGCGCCCAAGATTGCGAAGGAATTGCAAGAAGGTTTGTGAGTTGGTGAGGGATGGGTTTCTCCATGCCTCACTAGAGATTTTGAGTGTTATATCGTTGATTTCTGATGCTGGACTAGACTTCTTGCTGTCTGAACCCTCTCAGATATTCAAGCAAGAAGTACTAGAGTTCTTTGCAAATGCCAAGCAGTTGTCTTCCATGGATGGCTTAACATCTAAGGTTGGTGAAATTAGGGTGAAATTGTCCCCTAAGAGACTGGAAAAAGTATTGCACCTTCCTAGAGTGGAAGAGAGAGAAATATCTGCAGAAGACAAGGAGCATGCCTTGAAGTGGTGTGAATATAGTGCTTCCCAGACTTCTTCACTGAAGAAGAAATTCTTCAATCAAAAAGGGAAGTTGTTATGTGACATTATGGGAAAGGCACTCCTGTGCAAGCCAGGCTCACATGACACAATCTCTCAACCCATGTTTGAGCTGATTGTAAGGATCATTTTAAAGAAAAGGACATGCTGGGGAAATGTCCTGTACCAAAGGATTAAGCAATGCCTGCAGGCTCCTAACCTAGGAAGGATCATTTCTCTCTACCTACTGAAGGCATATCCTGGAGAATTCTCCTCAATCAAAGGTATTAATATCCACTACCTAAAAAGGTTGAAATTAAGACTCTAGATAGATCCACAAGGGTTCTCCCCATGATCCAACCCTCTATGTTGGCAGAGTTGAAGGAGAAGAAGAATTAGCTCTGAAGAGTGGAGAAGGAGGTGATGAATCCTCCAAGAAGAAAGGTGATCCTCAAGAGCACATGGAATATGAAGAAGGAGAAGATGTCCCCAGGACTGGTGAAGATGGCTCTCCAAGGAAGAGTTGATTCTACTGAGCCAACTAAGATTAATACTGATCCAGCCATTCCCTCTGCTGAAGATGAACCAATGAACTCACCTATCCATGGTAATTTAGTTTCTCAGTTAGGCCTCTCCCCTATAACAATAATCTAGTCTAGGTGTCTAACAAAACCATCAATCATCTTTCAGTTCTCCTAGTCAAAATTCTCCATATAGGGATGCTCCAAGTGAGGGGGAGCATAGCCCTCTCTTTGGTGATATTGGTGGGGGTGCTAGTGAGGGGGAGCACAACCCAAGTGCTGAAGATCTGCATAGACCAGAACCTGGAATGGAGAAAGAAGTGGCCCAGGAAAGGCAGCTACTTTGCTAGACACATCTGATCTGCTGAACTCAATTAAATCCTTCATTGAGGGTCAGATGTTGTCTATGAAAGAGATAGTTGCTAAAAAGGTCCATGATGTCTCTGCTCAGATAGGGATGTGTTGTATGCAACAAGAGATGCATTGACTCAGGAGACCAGGCCAGTGAGCAAGAATGGAGTCAAGAGTGGCTGCAGTGAGGACTGGGCTGAATACCCAGGTTAATGATGTCAAAACTGCATCAGATCATATCCTCCTGCAAATGACAAGATGGTTTGAAATGGCCAAAGGCACAGTTGGTGCTCAGCACACTGTACTGAAGCAAATTGCTGATCATCAAGGGGTCTCCACCAAAGACATCACATATGTAAAGAATCATCTTTACAAAAACCAAAATGTCTGGGAGAATGCAGTTGCAAGGATGGCACAAGTGGCTAACACATCTAGCAGCCATGTCATGACCCACATTGACGAGGTCAAGGAAAGTATTTTGGATGATGTGGATAGCACTTTTCAAACTCTCTCCCAATCCATAATACATCAACACTCTTAAATAGAGAAGAAGATAATGGAAAATGGCAAAGAGGGAGGGAGAAGGTTACCAATCTACATGCTAAGATGAAAGGAGCTCACATAAAGCTGTATAACAACATGGAGTCTGCCCACAAGCTGATACTCTCTAATCAAGCAGAAGCCAGCAAGCAAGTGGTGGAAGTGGTCAACAATGCTTCCAATGCTATTCAAGAAAATATCCCAACCATGGTCAAAAAGGTTACTGATAATCAGTAGGACTCAAGCTTAAAAGTACTGCAAGGAACAAGAATTGCTTTAAATCTTCCAATCTTGAACCCAAGCAGAAATGAAGACTTTGACTTCCAAAGTCAATCAAATCTGATTGAAGATGAGAGAGCAGCAAAGAGGAGAAGGGCACATGGCATTCAAACTGTTGAAGAATATATGGCCCAGAAAAGAATGGAAAGATTAGAGGATCCACTCCATGAAGATGACAATCTAGAGTTGGACACAATTGTTGTCAATACTTGGGTGAGCCATGGCAATCAAATGAAGGACATTGACCATGTCTATTCAGAAGCTGAATGGATTAAGCACCTTGAGAGGGAATCCTTAAGGAAAGGATTCTCAAAGAAAACATGGTGATAGGGAAACTCCTGTAAGGATTCCCACAAGATATCTTCCCAAGCCTCTTCTATACTTCAAAGTAAAGGAGAAGATCAAGGCTGCTGCTGAAGCTAGGAAGAGGAAGTCCAAAGATGGAGAATGCTCTTCCAAGGGTCCATCTAAGAAGAACCTGCCTTGAATTTTTTTTTTCAATGAACAATCATCAGTTGAATTGTTTGAAATATCTGTACTGAACATTTAAATTGAAATGATATTTCATCTTTTGATCATTATGTTGTGTTTGTTACTATTGGTATATGTACTATGTACGTTTATCTTTAGTATTCAGGAGCTAGAATGGGATGTTCAATTTGAACAGGTTCAGCTATTACAGAAAATTGCTCTCCAATAAGGGGGGAGCAAATTCCCTGCTCAGATTGAGGGGGAGATGGCAAAAGCCAAGAATGTATAGGTTGACCTATAAGTTGATCCAAAGGGATCTATAGATGTTGCCTCCTAATCCCTAATGGAATAAATAGTTGAAGAAACCAGAAAGGGGGAGAAAGGGCCAATGCTAAGTAAGAACCTATGCTTAGGATGTTAGAAAGAGGGTGATAGGGCCTATGCTCCACGGATCATTTTTGTGATATGGTTTTTATTGTTAATGTACCTTAGCATTGGGGATGTTCTGCCTTCTTCAAATAGGGGGAGATTGTTGGGTATATTGCCCTCAATAGTACCTTGATTTGAAGATGCATCACTCTCAATGCTAAGGACATGTTGTATTTGATGAACTTTACTTGTGTAAGATATATAGGTGCAGGTGACTCAAAAGGAAGGGCCAAACATGCCCTTAGATGTGGAGAAATCATCTCCCATAAATGATGTAGTCTCAGCCGAACCGCTGAGACGAGGGGTCAAAACCGCTGAGAATGAGGAGCCGTCTCAGCGTATCCGCTGAGAAGAAGGTGCCTCCGCTGATAAGTTCATTATACGCTGAGAATAAGTGTGTTCGTCGAACACTAACGCCATTCATCTACCGCTGAGACGGGATCAAAGAAGGAGCCACTGAGAAGACACACAAGGCAAGATCGTCGAACGCTGAACGCCGTTCGACAAATGCTGAGACGAGGAGCCGTCTCAGCGGAGACGCTGAGAAGACACACAATGCAAGATCGACGAACGCTAAACGCCGCTCGACAAACGCTGAGACGAGGAGCCATCCCAGCGGAGCCGCTGAGAATACACACAAGGCAAGTTTGTCGAGCGCTGAGCTGGCAAGATCGTCGAACGCTGAACGCCATTCGACAAATGCTGAGACGAGGAGCCATCTCAGCGGAGCTGCTGAGAAGACACACAAGGCAAGTTTGTTGAGCGCTGAGCTGGCAAGATTGTCGAACGCAGGGGATAGCTGGTTCGTCGAACGCAGAGTGTTCCACGTTCGTCGAGCGCAGTCCTTCTCTACAGAAAAGTAGGACGGCGGGACCTGCGGCTAGGACTAGTTGCAGAAAAGCTCTGTGGGTCCACCAGCTTCTCCCATACTTCTCAGCAGATCAGCTAAGAGCCGTTGAAGATCAGAGATGTATAAAAGGAAGAGTTAGGGCACATTTGAAACTCTCCGTGGTGTGTTATCTAGATCAACCGTTACATTGACGGCTGAAGCTCTCATCTTCTTCCTCCTGCTCACTGAACAAGAAGAAGAAAACAAAGAAAGAAGTTAGCTCCTTTGCAAGAAGGAGCAAGGTGATCTTCCATCACTCTGTCGAAGAGGAAGATCAAGTAGTAGCTGGCATGGACATCTTCAGCTACAGGAAGCACAGACGGTGCAGGATCTACAGGAGAGTACCTCTACTGTAGAATATTTCTAAATCATTTTTCTGTAGGGCATTTTGCCTGAGCTGTAAGACCTTTTGGTCTGAGATTGTAGGAACCTGAGGGTTCTGAGTTGTAGGGCTGAAGGCCTGACTGTAGGATCTGGAGCAGATCTGAGGTAGGGCTTAACAGCCTGAGGTAGGACCAGGAGGAGGTCTGAGCTGTAGGAGGAGGAGTCCTCTGAGTGGTTGATGCGATAATTCGGCAAGTGCACCGGTCGCGCAAGTAATAAATTTCGGGAATAGAATCCCCGAGTGTCGGTCTCTTGAGGAATGCAGGTTGGGTGAACGAATCACGCAGTGACTATTGTTACACAAGCGTTTAACAAACACAAAGAGGGGGGTTTTTGGTTGGTTTTCCTAGTCTTAACGACAGCAAAAGAAATGCGGGTCGAAAGCACCGCTTCGCAAGGTGAGATGGATGCAACGGCCGCGATGCCGTGCTTCGAGAGGTGGATGGAGCGAGCTCAAGTGCAAGAAGGCGAGGGCCGCAAACACCTCTTCGCAACCGCCGTTAGCTCTTGCTAACGCGGAACAAACACCTTGCGTGCGTGCGTGAGTGAGTGAGTGGAAAATGGAGTGAATCACAAGAAACCATGAAGAACAACAAGGAAACATTCATTTCAACAAACAACATCACAATATTCAAGTTTACACGGCTCAACGAGTACAATGAAGGAAAGAGGAAAGAAATAACCGATGGTGAAGACTAGCGGCCGTTCACGGCCGGAATGGTAGGTTGTCGGGCTACCTCCGGACTCGGGCGGACTATGCTTCCGGCGTAGAGAGCTGTCACGATCTCCCTACGTAGCTCCGTCGTCTTCGACTTCAGGTTTCTTCTTCTTCTCGTCGGGCGAAATGAGAGAATGGATGCTTGGAGGCTTGCGGATGGTGGAGAACACTCACGGACAATGGAGGAAGTCTTGAATGGATGGCGGAGGCTTCCCCTTGCGTGGGAGATGCAGTGGAGGCGTCCCAAGGTGGTGGTCGGTGGCGTACGGAACAGGAACTCCGCTCCCGGAATCAGATCCCGCCCTAAAATCGGAACAGGCGTTTAAATAGGCGCTGGAATAAATACTGCGCACGATCATTGGCGCACGACCAGTGGTCGTGCGCACTGGAATTCTCCGATCGTGCGCACTGCCTGGGTGGAACCTGCAAGACACGAATTTTATAAAATAAAATGTTCGCACGACCAGTGGCGCACGACCGGTGGTCGTGCGCACTATCGTCGGTGGTCGTGCGCATTAGACGAAACAGAACTCAGAAATTTAATGATAAGTGCGCACGAACAGTGGCGCACGACCGGTGGTCGTGCGCACTGGCGTTGATGGTCGTGCGCACTACACCAAACAGAACTCATGAAAAAAGGTTAAGTGCACACGATCAGTGGGCGCACGACCAGTGGTCGTGCGCAATAGAACAAGTGATCGTGCGCAGTGTTCCTGTGCAGAATTGCACCGGAAACACCTACACGACTCCTATTCCGGCACAACCACAAATCCAGCCACTGAAGGTGGCACTTAACAGCGCATGAAAACTACTAATGACGATAAGCACGAAATCACACCAAAGTGGCCCCAGAAGTGCACCTAGCATGGATTATTAAATATAACCTATAACAGGGCTAAAGTGCGGTGGAATGACTGAATAGCGGCCCGGATGAGTCCATAAATGTGTATATGATCAGGACTCATCACACCCCCAGACTTAACTGTTTGCGCGTCCCGAGCAAACGAATCCGGCGGAGTGTGAAAACGATAATTAACATCGAGAATTACACAAAGGAGTACGGTGCGAAGTAACATACGCATGCGAGTAGAGATTCTAGTAGAAGAAGATTCTAACTATGCTAACTAATTTACAGAAGTATTAAAACGTAAGTAAAGATTTAGTTGTACTCAGTTGGCGAATTATGAAGAATTTGAACGATCATGCCCGGTATGAACGTGACGAGACACTGAGGCGGCTGTTGCAAAAGATCGGGGCTTAGGAATAACTCCGCTGAAATCCATCAACGTCGTGAACCATACGCTTGCCCGGTCACACTCTCTCCACGGCGCTAGCAAACTCGCAAATCAAATCAGTAGGACTTTTAGGATTAAAATGGGGCTTAGGTCACGGTAGGATATTCAAAGTTAAACACGATGGCTACGCAACCCAAGTGAGCTAACGGAACGTTGCACCCCACAAGACCAACAAACTATGCTCGTGTGACACACCCCAGACTTATCATGAAAACCAGGTGTGCACACGGCCTACTTCACAAATACCAACAGATTTTCTATTTAGCTCGGAAGGATCTCATTTCAAAATACGCTCTTTTTTTTTTCTTTTAACATATTTTACTTCTTTTATGTATCCTCCGGTAGGTTCAAAATCAGCAGATGGCCTTTATTTTCCCTTCATAACACAATGATTCACACACCACACAAGTTGAGAATTATGAGCGCAGTTAAAAACAATTTGGTTGCGGGTGTAGGATAAGCTTCGGGCTTTGGTGGATGAAGAGGAGCTGAACAAAGGATTGGTAGGCACAAATTTAGCTTGCAACGGTGAACGAAAAGGACAGGGAAAAGCAAGGCTCAAACTAGCCAAAGGGTGGCCTACATCATGTTTAACTCGACGAGTAGCTCTCACCCATGCTTCGAGAGTCGCTTGGGGCAAGTTCTTAGCCCACGAGAAAGGTAAACCTTCCTCCCGACTCGAGCAACATACGACTAGCACTCGTACACACACAACACCGGGTTATCGTCAATTTCATTCAAATTCACCGCTTGAGTATAATAAATCTAAATTTACGCAGAAATACTAAACATAAATTAGATGCATAAAGAAAATCTAGTTCTACTCAAATTCTACCATAACATGCGAAGTGACTAGAACACTACATGAGTCAACATCGCACTCCAAATAATAATTCCTATGTTAACAACCTATTTCACATTCCAACCACAATAGTCTAAACGGAGCAACAACAAAAAGATAAGCACGCACTCAAGTGGGTGAAGTGGTGTGTGAAGAATGAAAACAATGATAATGACTAGGATAAATAAAAAACAACCTTCTAGAATGCAGTGCAACTCATGCACAGTGGATGACAAATTCGCTCCCCCAGACTTAAGCTAAACAATCTAGAAATTTGAAGCAAAAAGAGGGGAGAAAGTGTTACCCAATGCTCAGAATTGAGCATACCAGACGATTGGCGTTTACGATCAAAAGCAGTCCGCAACATCCGCACCATCGAACACAAAACCTGTAAGCAAAAAACTCAAAACAACAAAAGCATATGCAAAAGCTGAACTAAAAGAAGTTAGATAAAAAGAAATACGAAATCAGGAAATCTGGGTTGTCTCCCAGTAGCGCTTTCATTTAACGTCCTTAAGCTGGACCAAATACCTGTATTAGCATTGTTTATAAAGTGCAGGAATTAAAAGAGAAGTTCTTGAAAAAGAGAGTTTCACAAAAATAAGAGAAAAGAAGGGAAAGTCAGCCGCCGGCGGTTGTATGATGTCCGTCTCCCAATGTCAACAACTGACACTCCTTGTTTATAGCGGCGCCATCGTATAACTTCAGCCGATGACCATTAACCTTAAATTTGTCCCCCTTATCTCCAGATATTTCTATGGCACCGAAGGGGGAGATGTCGGTCACGGAGAAAGGACCACTCCACCTCGATTTTAGCTTCCCTGGGAAGAGGCGGAGACGGGAGTTGTAGAGCAGCACTTGGTCCCCAATTTTGAACTCCTTAGGAATGATGTGCCGATCGTGCCATTTCTTCATTTTCTCCTTGTAGATGCGAGCGTTTTCATAAGCGAAATGACGGAGCTCCTCTAACTCGTTGAGTTGGGAACTACGCACCTCGGCCGCGGCTCCAATGTCCATGTTCAACAGTTTGGTTGCCCATAAAGCTTTATGCTCCAGCTCCACAGGAAGGTGGCATGCCTTGCCATAAACTAATTGAAACGGAGTCATGCCGATGGGTGTTTTGAACGCAGTCCAGCCCATAATGCGTCGTCGACCTTTTTAGCCCACTCCTTCCTATTTGAATGGATTGATTTCTCGATTATTCGCTTGAGCTCGCGGTTGGATACTTCGACTTGTCCGCATGTTTGGGGGTGGTATGCCAAAGAAATCTTATGATGGACCCCGAACTTTTTCATGAGCTGCACAAACTGCTTATTGCAAAAATGACTACCGCTGTCGCTGATGATAGTTCTCGGTGTCCCAAACCTGGAGAAGATATTCTTGTGGATAAAGTGTAGCACTGTGTTGGCATCATTCGTGGCAACCGCCTCAGCTTCCACCCATTTTGAGACATAATCAACCGCCACGATGATGTAATGCATACCATGAGACATTGGGAAAGGACCCATGAAGTCTATCCCCCAGACATCAAAAGGTTCGCAGACCAGCATGTTATTGAGGGGCATCTCATCACGCCGAGAATATTTCCGGTCCTTTGGCATTCGTCGCACTTGGTGACATGGGCATGGGCATCCCGGAAGAGGGTCGGCCAAAACAACCCACATTGCAGAATTTTTCGTGCAGTTCTAACCGCCCCGAAGTGCCCGCCAGCTTCTCTGTCATGGCAGTGCTGCAATATAGACTGAAACTCAGCTTCCGGAATGCAACGCCTGATAATGCCGTCGCTGCACGTGTGGAACAAGAGCGGGTCTTCCCAAAAATAGTATTTTGAGTCAGAGGCAAGCTTCCGTCTTTGCTGAGGGGACAGATTCAGGAGAAGGTTTTACAAGCTAAGTAATTAGCGATATCTGCGTACCATGGTGCTGTTGGGGAGGACGTAGTAATTGCAAATAACTTTTCATCCGGGAAATAGTCGTCCGTTTCTCCACCAAGCTGTTGGGAGTGTCATACTCCAAACGTGAGAGATGATCAGCAATCACGTTCTCAACCCTTTTTTGTCTTTGATTTCCAAATTGTATTCCTGCAAAAGTAAAATCCAACGAATCAGACGCGATTTAGATTCTTTTTTACTGAAAAGATACCTGAGAGTGGCGTGGTCCGTGTATACGATTACTTCGGAAAGTACCAAATATGAATGAAATTTTTCAAACGCGAAGACCACGGCTAGCATTTCTTTCTCCGTGGTGGTATAGTTTGCTTGTGCACTGTTGAGAGTTCGACTGGCATAAGCAATAGTGTGAAAAGTCTTCTCTTTCTTTTGACCGAGTACAGCCTACGCACCACATCACTTGCGTCGCACATGACAATAAAAGGTAAAGTCCAGTCGGGTGCCACCAAATTGGGGCTGAGATGAGTTGTCCCCGTAAAGTTTCGAAGGCTTGCATGCATGCTTCGTCAAAGTGGAAGGGGACGTCCTTAACAAGCAGGCGAGATAAAGGCTTTGAAATGGAGGAAAAGTCCTTGATGAACCTTCAATAGAAACCCACATGACCAAGAAAACTTCGGATGCCTTTCACTGACATGGGTGGAGGGAGGTTTCTGATAACACTTACCTTCGCTTGATCCACTTCGAGCCCCTTGCAGGAAACTTTATGCCCCAACACAATTCCTTCACGCACCATAAAGTGGCATTTCTCCCAGTTCAAGACAAGATTGGTTTCTTCACACCGCTTCAAGGTCTTGGCCAAATTCGCGAGGCAAATGTCAAAGCTGCTGCCAAATAGAGTGAAATCATCCATGAAAACTTCAAGGAAGTCCCCCACCATGTCAGCAAAAATGGCGAGCATACAGCGTTGAAAGGTTGCGGGGGCATTACACGGTCCGAATGGCATTCTTTTAAACGTGAAGGTGCCGTAGGGACATGTGAATGTTGTCTTGTCTTGATCAGATGGGTCTATTAAAATCTGATTGTACCCTGAGTACCCATCCAAGAAACAGTAGTAGTCCTGCCCTGCTAACTTTTCTAGCATCTGATCAATGAAGGGGAGCGGGAAATGGTCCTTGCGCGTCGCATCGTTCAGCTTGCGGTAATCGATGCAGACTCTCCACCCGGTGATCATTCGGGTAGGTAGCAGCTCGTTCTTTTCATTGGCAACGACAGTGATCCCTCCCTTTTTTGGTACCACCTGGACTGGGCTGACCCATTTGCTATCGCTGATTGGGTAAATGATGCCCGCGTCTAAAAGCTTTATCACTTCAGCCTTCACTACCTCTTGCATTTTCGGGTTCAGCCGCCTTTGGGGCTGTGCTGTCGGTTTGTACTGATCTTCAAGGAGGATCTTGTGCATGCAGACCGTGGGGCTGATTCCCTTAATGTCTGCAAGAGAACGTCCGAAGACCTTGTGGTACCTTCTCAGCACGCCCACTAATGCAGTTTCGTTGGCGGCGGACAGGGCTGCAGAAATAATCACAGGATGCGTGGTTTTTCTCCAAGAAAGACGTACTTGAGAGAATCCGGTAGTTGTTTGAGAGCCGGACAAGAGTTTGGATTAGCAGAATCGTTGGAGGGCTCTCCGATTGAATGTGACAAATCGGGCTGTTTGAGTGTGCACCTCTTCTCCCATGTCTTCGTGCCGCCAACACACCTCGCTGTCATCCAACACCACATCGATCTGACCATCGACATCTTCAAGCGCCTCTGCCGGTTCGCACTCCGTAATTTCAAAGAGTTGCGACGGGTTGTGGACGTTGAAAGATATAGCATCCTCCCCCAGTCTTAGTGTGAGCTCCCCTGCTCCACATTAATAATAGCACGAGCAGTAGCGAGAAAGGGCCGCCCTAAGATAATGGGTACTTTTGTATCAACCTTCATGTCGAGAATGATGAAATCAGCTGGAAAGGCGAGACCATTTACAACTATTGTGAGGTCCTCGAAGATTCCTGACGGCCTCTTGATCGACCGATTCGCAAGCTGCAGCATTACCTGCGTTGGCTTCAAGATCCCAGCACCAAGTTCACGAAAGATAGAGAGCGGCATCAAGTTGATTGATGCCCCCAAATCACAGAGTGCCTGGCTGAAACGGCGATGGCCGATCCTGCAAGGAATCGTAAAGCTGCCCGGATCTTTACACTTTGTGGGCATATTGGAAATGATGGCGGAGCACTCCTCGGTGAGGTCAATAGTTTTGAGACCCTCCAACTGCTTCCTTTTCGAAATCAAATCTTTCAAAAACTTGGAGTAGCCTGGCATTTGAGAGATAGCTTCAATCAGTGGTATGCTCACTTGCACTCCTTTCATTATTTCCAGGAATCTGCGGAATTGCCTCTCGGATTTCTCGTTTCGCAACCTGTGGGGGAATGGGGGGTGAACAGCACTATTCGAGGTTTGTTCCTCGCTCACGGGATGCGGCTCAATATGAGTCTGAGTCAGCTTCTCGGGGGTATCTTCACTATGCTTGTCAGTGGAACACGCAAGTGGTTCCTGTCGAGGAGGGTTGTCAACACTTCTCCCACTTCTCAATCGCATGGTGTTCACTAACTCAGGATGCTGACTTGCAAGCCCAGAGACGACATCGGACAGAGTCCCTATAGTAGAGCGAAGCTGTTGGATTACGGCTGATTGGTCATTCATTTTATTCAATACCCCGACCACCAAAGTTGCAAGCTGTTCCGGTTGCTCTGGCGGCATAAAATCCGCTGCTCCTTTGAATGTCACGGCATTAACTGCAGTAGTACTTGGGGAGCGAATGACATGACTCCAGTGCTGACTGGTGTGAACAATGTTCACGACCACTTCCCACGCGTCCTTCCCCGATTTGTTAAACAGGGCCCCTCCAGCCGCTATATCAAATAATAGACGGAATTTATCCAGCACGCCAAAATAAAAAATCTGAATTAGAAAAGCCTCTGAAAGATCTTCACTGTAGCATCCCCTATGCAGGGATTGAAAATGCTCCCAAGCATCAACTAACGTCTCCTCCTTCCCCTGTCCAAAGGTTACGAGTTCCCTGTACTTGTCCAAGGCTTGGGTACGGTGTTGAAACTCTTGCAAAAATCTCCCTTCGAGTTGTTTCCATGTGATCACCTCTCTTTCCGGGTATCCCAATACCAACTTTTGGCTTTTTTATGCAAGGAGAATGAAAATGCCAAAATCTTTTGCAGGTCATTTTCAACTCCACTGAACACACATGTGTAATAGATTTCTAAAAAGTCCTGCATGTGTCGCACCGCATCTTCATGCTCATCCCACTGAACTTGCAGTTCCCAGTCATGTACTCAATGACGTCGGAGGGGATCCCGAAGTCATGATTGTTCCTTTCTGCTTGATCCCTTAAATCATTTAAGCTTCCCTGATAGATGCATTCCTGAATGGAAATCATGCTGCGAATACTTGCAACCAAAACGATTAGCGCACGATGGAAAAGACGAAAGTAATCAGAAGTGCGTATCGAAAAGAAACGGAGATACCAGAGGTGAACATAAGAGGTGAAAGAAAAGAAAAAGAAAATCCTCGTGCAACAAATCTTCACGCAGACGAATTCATCACGTCTGCATTCCCCGGCAACGGCGCCAAAAACTTGATGCGATAATTCGGCAAGTGCACCGTCGCGCAAGTAATAAATTTCGGGAATAGAATCCCCGAGTGTCGGTCTCTTGAGGAATGCAGGTGGGTGAACGAATCGCGCAGTGACTATTGTTACACAAGCGTTTAACAAACACAAAGAGGGGGGTTTTTGGTTGGTTTTCCTAGTCTTAACGACAGCAAAAGAAATGCGGGTCGAAAGCACCGCTTCGCAAGGTGAGATGGATGCAACGGCCGCGATGCCATGCTTCGAGAGGTGGATGGAGCGAGCTCAAGTGCGAGAAGGCGAGGGCCGCAAACACCTCTTCACAACCGCCGTTAGCTCTTGCTAACGCGGAACAAACACCTTGCGTGCGTGCGTGAGTGAGTGAGTGGAAAACAGAGTGAATCACAAGCAAACCATGAAGAACAACAAGGAAACATTCATTTCAACAAACAACATCACAATATTCAAGTTTACACGGCTCAACGAGTACAATGAAGGAAAGAGGAAAGAAATAACCGATGGTGAAGACTAGCGGCCGTTCACGGCCGGAATGGTAGGTTGTCGGGCTACCTCCGGACTCGGGCGAACTATGCTTCTGGCGTAGAGAGCTGTCACGATCTCCCTACGTAGCTCCGTCGTCTTCGACTTCAGGTTTCTTCTTCTTCTTCTCGCCGGGCGAAATGAGAGAATGGCTGCTTGGAGGCTTGCGGATGGTGGAGAACACTCACGGACAATGGAGGAAGTCTTGGAATGGTTGGCGGAGGCTTCCCCTTGCGTGGGAGATGCAGTGGAGGCGTCCCAAGGTGGTGGTCGGCGGCGTACGGAACAGGAACTCCGCTCCCGGAATCAGATCCCGCCCTAAAATCGGAACAGGCGTTTAAATAGGCGCTGGAATAAATACTGCGCACGATCATTGGCACACGACCAGTGGTCATGCGCACTGGAATTCTGCGATCGTGCGCACTGCCTAGGTGGAACCTGCAAGACATGAAATTTATAAAATAAAATGTTCGCACGACCAGTGGCGCACGACCGGTGGTCGTGCACACTATCGTCGGTGGTCGTGCGCATTAGACGAAACAGAACTCAGAAATTTAATGATAAGTGCGCACGAACAGTGGCGCACGACCGTGGTCGTGCGCACTGGCGTTGATGGTCGTGCGCACTACACCAAACAGAACTCATAAAAAAGGGTTAAGTGCACACGATCAGTGGCGCACGACCAGTGGTCGTGCGCAATAGAACAAGTGATCGTGCGCAGTGTTCCTGTGCAGAATTGCACCGGAAACACCTACACGACTCCTATTCCGGCACAACCACAAATCCAGCCACTGAAGGTGGCACTTAACAGCGCATGAAAACTACTAATGACGATAAGCACGAAATCACACCAAAGTGGCCCCAGAAGTGCACCTAGCATGGATTATCAAATATAACCTATAACAGGGCTAAAGTGCGGTGGAATGACTGAATAGCGCCCGGATGAGTCCATAAATGTGTATATGATCAGGACTCATCAGTGGTAGGACCTGGGAAAGGTCTGAGCTGTAGGATCTGAAGCAGATCTGAGGTAGGGCTTAACAGCCTGAGTTGTAGGACATTATTGTCTGAGCTGTAGGAGGTGTTATCCTCTGAGTTTGTAGGGCAGCTGTGCCTGAGGTTGGAGCTGGAGATAGCTCTGAGTTGTAGGGACTTGTGTCCTGAGGTTGGATCATTCTTGATCTGAGAAGTTCTGAGGAACTTGTGTTGTAAGCTTTTTGAGCCGAGATTGGAGAAGTTGGCCCTGTCTAACACACTGTTAGAAGGGTGGAGGGGGAAAGTGGACTACCCATGGACACACTATCTTTGGGGAACCACTATAAATTATCGTGTGCTTTCTGTGTTTGCTGATTTGCTTGAACTAACTCTGAAAATAGCTAAAGCTAATCAAGTAAAATTTAAAAGACCTATTCACCCCCCCCCCCCCCCCTCTAGGTGATTTAGACTACAAAACTTATATTCTTTCAATTTGTACCTTCTCATAGGTTTTGTATTAGGATTTATCCTTTCTAAATTGCTTCCTCCGTTCCTTTGTATATCTTTCCCATATGGGTATGTTTCTTCCCCTTCCTCTGTAACTCCTTCCATGTCCCCTTTCTATGAAGACTGTTGCTTGGAGAATTGGAGTGGGTGCTGGAGTAAAAGCATGAATGAGTTGAGGTGGTGGGAGATATGATGGAGTGAGTTAAGCTGGTGGGGAGATGATGGAGCAGGTTGACTGTAGGTTGTGTTGTTGTAGATTCATCATAATATGTCCAGAACCCTTGTGTATCAGGAATTGATGGTTTAGTGGAATCACTGTGTTGTTGTACACTCTTTATGTAGGCTTTATCATTTGAGAATTGGTAACTCTCCCCTTGTCTTGATGACTCCCCTTGTATTAGAGGCAGGGTTCTTGAAGGAGAGGAAGATTCAGGGAGTGAGAGGAACTTGGAGGTAATAGCAGGCTCTCCTTCACAGGCAAAGGACAAAGGAAGAGTTGTTGTGTATACTGAATCTTGAGGTTGCATGTTGATACACTTCTCCCCCTGCTTTATATCATTGATAAAAGATATAAAGACATCATTAGGCAATGCTGGCGATCTGATTTCTTTATCAATTGCCTTTATTTGATCAGTGAGGTGTCGCAACCTTATGGGTTGAGCACAGAACTGTCGATATCAGTCGTTCGAAAAATCTAGGTAGAGAGAACTGAATTGAGAGAGCAAGGCATCTAGAGCAAGATCAACTGCTTCGACAATATCTCTTTGAGTTGGAGGAGATGCCATTGATATCCTTTGAGTACCTGCACTGAAACAGAAAGAGAGAAAGAGAAAGGAAAATGGAGGAGAGTGAAAGGGAGAGAAGTTGAAAAGCACAATAAGGTTGAATTCTTGAGTTGTTTTGAGTAGATGAATCATCCCAACTTAGGGTTATATTTGAAGCAACGTCGAAAAGAAATTAATTTAGCGCGCCAAAACATGTCGATGTCGCTTCTTCGCGCGCTTTGTAAATTTGACGTAGCATCGAGAGAGAATTCGACGTGGCTACGAATATAGTCAGCAACCATGATGTCGACATAAGCGTCGATATATATTCAATGCTACGTCGAGTGCTATATGAAGGAACTATCCCAATCTGCTATCAAAGCTGGCATTGATTAGAAATCGTCGGTGCGTCGATTTGTATTCGACGTAGCTCTGATTAAACCTTATATTTTGCTGAAATTTTTTGTTGTTTTTCCCAGCAATACCTTTCTATGAAAATAAGTGTGAATACATAATAGAGGTGTCCTAGAGGGCTCCATCAAGCATTACCAGCGCATTGATGAAGAACTTGTGCTTACTTTGATCAAGTGTCTTAGTGAATATGCCAGCCCTTTTTATATCAGTGGAGATGTATTGAAAGTTGATCTTACCCTTGCCAACATTGTCCCTCAGAAAGTGGTGTCTTATCTCTATGTGCTTAGTTCTGCTGTGGAGAACGGGATTGGAAGCTATAGAAATAGAACTAAAGCAGTCACAAAATATTATGGAATTGACAAAAGAAAAGTTTTAGTCTAACAACTGATATTTTATCCACAGTATTTATGAACAGCAGCTTCCTGTAGCTATATACTCAGCCTCAGCTGTAGAAGTGGAAACTGTGTTTTGCTTCTTGCTAAACCATGAGATCAGTCTAGCACCCAGGAATTGATATGTTCTTGAGGTGCTTTTTCTATCCAGCCTACATCCAGCATAGTCTGCATCTGGATAACCAACTAATTTGAATCCAGATTCTGTTGGATACCATAAGCCATGGTCAGGTGTACCCTTTAGATATCTGAGTATCCTTTTCACAGAACTCTTGTGGGATTCCTTGGGATCAACCTGAAACCTAGCACATATACAGGTAGCAAACATTATATCTGGTCTGCTAGCTGTTAGGTAGAGAAGAGAGCCAATGGCTACTCTGTAAGTCTTCTGATCAAATGACTTACCCTTTTCATCTTTATCTAAAACAGCATTAGTAGCCATGGGGGTTTTCATGACATAGGCATTTTCCATCTCAAACCTCTTGATGAGTTCTCTGGTATAGTTGGACTGGGATATGAAAATGTCATCTGCATTCAGCCTTACTTGGAGGCGTAGGAAATAGGATAGTTCCACCATGCTACTCATTTCAAATCTTGACTATATTAGGTAGGAAAACCTTTTGTATAATTGATTTGTTGACCCAAATATAATGTCATCTACATATATTTGTACTAAAAGAAGTTGATTCTTAGCTCTTGTGAAGAGTGTTTTATCCACTTTCCCTCTTTCAAAGGAGTGCTCTAGAAGGAAAGTGGATAAGGTCTCATACCAAGCTCTTGGAGCTTGCATGAGGCCATACAGTGCTTTATCTAACCTATATACAAAAGATGGAAATGATGGATTGACAAAACCTGGGGGCTGCTCCACATACACTTCTTCCTGAAGAGTCCCATTTAAGAAAGCACTCTTCACATCCATCTGATAAACCTTTATCTTCATGTGTGCATCATATGCAAGGAACATTCTGATGGCCTCCAGCCTTGCTAATAGAGCAAATGTGTGCTTGAAGTCAATCGCCTCCTCTTGCTTGTATCCTTGTCCCACAAGTCTGACCTTATTCCTGATTATGACTCCAGTTGAGTCCATTTTGTTTTTGAATACCCATTTGGTGCCAATGAATGGGAAATTCTTTGGTCTCTCAACCAATGTCCAGACCTTGTTCCTCTCAAATTGTGATAGCTCTTCAAGCATTGCAGATATCCAGTGAGGATCACTGTCTGCTTCTTCAAACTTCTTAGGTTTATATTGGGTGAGGAAACATTGTAGCATTGTCTCTTTGGTTAGCTGATTCCTTGTTTTTACTCCAACTGTCAAATCTCCTATAACTAGTGTCGGAGGATGATCTTTTAGAGTCATCCTGGATCTTGTTGAGTTGGTTAGGAGATTCTCTTCTTCCTGAAGAATCACTTGCTTAGTGATAGTGGGAGCACCATCTTCATTCATTGGAATGATCTCAGTGGCTGGTAAATCAGGTGTTGTAAGTTCCTCTTCATCTGCTGCAGAGACTTCATCTGAATCAGTGTCAATTTTCTATTTTCCTTTATCTTGACACACTAATGGATGATCCATGATGCTGAGCCTTTCAACTTGCTCTGCTAGTTGGTCTTCTGCCTGCAGAACAGTGTTGGTGGAAGCTTTCTTCCCCTTATAAAACATGTTAGCTTCATCAAAAACCACATGCACAGACTCCTCGATATTGAGAGAGTTTTTATTATAGCACCTATAGGCCTTGCTTGATGAGGAATATCCCAAAAATATTCCATCATCAGCCTTCTTGTCAAATTTGGTTAGATGACTTTTCCCATTGTTGAGGATAAAGCAAGTACAACCAAATATCCTAAAGTATGTGACTATAGGTGCTTTTCCCTTCAGTAACTCATAAGGAGTCTTCAACTTTGTCTTGTGGATGAGACTCCTACTCATAACATAGTTGGCAGTATTTACTGCCTCATCCCAAGGGGACTTTGGCAAGTTGGATTCAGCCAATAATGTCTTTCCTGATTCAATTAGGGTTCTATTTTTCCTTTTAGCCACCTCATTCTGTTGGGGGGTTCTAGGAGCAGAAAAGCTATGTCTTATCCCTTCATCCTCACATTATCTATACATTAACTGATTTTCAAACTAAGTACCATGATCACTTCTGATCACATCAACCTGAGTATTAAATTCAGATTGAATCTGTCTAATGAATCATGAGTGGATCTTGAAGGTGTCTGACTTAACTTTTAGAAAGAACACCCAGCTGAATCTAAAAAGTCATCAACAATGACTAAAGTGTAGGAGTTACCTACTAAGCTCTGAGTGGAGATAGGACCAAATAGGTCCATGTGCAACAGGAATAGGATCCTGGGGGAATCATTCTTACCAATTGGTTTAAATGATGATTTGAACTGCTTTCCTAGTTGGCAGGCTCTACAGGGATGGTATTTATTGAACTTACTTGTTGGTAAGCCCCTTACTAGATTAAGCTTAGACAGTTTGGCAATGGTCTTAAAGTTAAGGTGACTAAGTCTCCTATGCCATAACTCATTGTTTTTTAACTATGAGTTAAATAAGAAGATCTCAGACTTTGTATATTCAAAGTATATAACATAGACCTTACCTTTCCTAAGACCAGTCAATACTATTTGGTTGGTTACAGAACTAACTATATGAAACAAAGACTTAGTGAATACAACTTTGTATTCACCATCACACAACTCAACTTTGTATTCACCATCACACGGCTGGCTAATACTAATTAGATTATGTTGAAGTCCTTCAACATAATCTACCTTAGAAAAGGAGACTTCCCCAATCCTGAGCAAATAATATCCTTTGGTTGTCCAGAGTGGGAATTCCCAAAAATTACCTTAGGCCCTTCCTTGACCTTGTAGTTTTCCAGCAATTCTTTTGCTTCAGTCATATGCATGGAGAATCCACTATCCAGATACCACTGCGGTATGTCGTTGAACAGTCTCCCTTCTGCACATAAAATCAACATTAGTATAGACCCTCACATGCTGGGGGCTCTTTGTACTATCATCATATGGAGTTTGAAAGAATAAGATGGTCTTTCAGTATACCCCTTTAGGTGAAGAAGAACTGCATTATTATGACAGCAATATTTAGCTATATGAAGTATTAGATATAATCAGAGATGTTAGAGAAGTTAATAATGAAAAATTAAGAGATGGTTTAAGTAATTTAATATGTATAGTTAGAACAATTGATTGAGATGAATTCGCATATGCATCATAAGTTTAGAACAATAGAAACATCTAGGGACGAAGTAAGGGTGGTAGATGTTTGATAAACGTGCAGGACATGCTCGAGACATGCATCTTTGAGTTGCGTCGAGTGTAATTCGATGACTGCATAGTTCCATCGATAATAATTCGATGCACAGTATTGGTTGCGTCGATATAATTCGACGCACCCTCATACATGCTTCGAATTGCTGTCGACGCATATGCTGAACTCCATCGAGTTGCATTCGACGCATCATTAATGGGTGTTTACCTAAGATCCCTGGTTAATTAGTAATGTTTACTCTGTTGAATATAGTGAGTTTGTTAAGGTTATTATTATGTTCTTCACATGATTCTAAGTTGTTATTAGGCTTAGACCTAATTAATGTTACAGGATTTTTCCAAGCAGATTTGCTAGGGATTAGTGAGCTAGTGGATGGTTGTGATTCTAGATCAAGATGATCAAATCTCTTGGAGAGATTTTGTGAGATATCCTTAAGCTTTTGACTCCTTCCATTAAGGGAGTCTTCAAAGGCTTTTGCCTTTGTAAGTTCTTCTCTAAGTCAGAATTTTCATTACCTAATGTGTATATATCTTTTTCTTTCTTAAACACTTGACCTCTCAAGTCATAGTTAACTTAGTACAGATGATTTTTCCTAAGGTCTTCTAGTTATGTTCTGATTGTTAAGTTCCTCTTGACTATTAATATAATCTTGACAGATTTTTTGAAACAATCTTTAAAATCTTCTGAAGAAAAGTCAAAATCATCAAAGATTGTTACCTCATTCTCAGCAGTAGGGTCTTCCAGAGCCATTAAATAGGCTTCTTCATCTCCACATTCTTCATCACTATCAGATGAGGAGGAGCTTGACTCAGATTCAGAATCACTCCAGGTTTCAGCAATGAAACCCTTCCCTCTTCTTTTATCCTTCCTCGTGGATGATTTCTTCTGCTCCTTCTCCTTGTTGCTTTTGTTCTTTTCTTCTTCAGGACATTCAGTGGCAAAGTGCCCAGATTCTCTGCAAGAGAGGCATATAATTTCCTGTTTAGGAGTTTTGTCATACCTTGGCTTGCTTGAACTCCTCTCTTTCCTTCTAGAGTCCTCTATCCTGACCCATCTCTTGAATCTTTTAGCCAATAGATTGAACATATCTTCTTCAGAAGTGGAGGGCTCTGTTTCAACAGTCTTCAGTGCAAGAGTCCTTTCTTTAGGAGTTGATATTTTCTCCCGGGCTTCTGACTCAGACCTGCTTTTTAGTAGGAACTCAAAGAACTTGAGCTTCCCTAGAAAATCTTCTGTTGATATTTCTCTGAGGAATCTAGAATCTCTGATAGCCCAGATTCTTGAGTCCCATGTGCTTGGGAAGCACATGAGAAGCTTGTCATTAATTTCTGCCAGAGAAATTTCTTTATCAAGCCCTCTAAGCTCATTTACGATAAGGCTGAACATGTCATACATTTCAGTTATGCTTTCATCATCCTTCTTCTTAAAGTTCTCATATTGAGATATAAGAAGGGACTTCTTTTCCTTTCTTTCATCAGAGCTCCCTTCAACTAATCTAGAGAGAGATTCCCAGATTTCTTGGGCAGAGTTGCACTCAGCAACTTTTTGAAATATGTCATCTAACATGGTTGATACCAGAATATTCATAGCTTTGGCATCACATTACTTCACCTTCTTCTCAGCATCAGTCCATTCTGCTCTGGGGGGGTACTGCAGATTGTATTACTGTCCCACTAGCATCTTTTCTCACTAGAACTAGGGACCTGTAATAATGACATTAAAAATGTCTTCATCAATAGAGTTCATATATACCTTTATTCTTGCCTTCCAGAGTGTAAACTTATTAAGATTACACACTGGTGGTCTTGTTGATGCATAATCCTTAGAACTCATTTTCCAAAAAAATTAGTTTTAACTGATTTATAATAGAGAAATGAGAAGAGGGGATCTTTTGATCAAGGTGTTAAACTTTTAATAATCAACCTCCCTCTGATACCAATTAAAAGTGCACAGTGTGCCTCTGAGTATTCTTTAGAGGGGGGGGGGTGAATAGAGATTTAAAATATTTTTTAATCTTATTGGTGGCTACCCTTCCTTAAAGCCCTCTCTCAATGTTACTCTTATTATCCTAACATAGATACATAATTCCTTTAAAGGAGAATTGATCTATCAGTTGAAACTTCATATGATCTACTCCCTTTTATTGTCCATGTACTATGACACTCTACACCAGGCTAATTGACCTAGGACCCAATTCAGATCTCTTACATACTCCAAACATGTCACTAAACCATTTATGAACATTTCCTAGGTTCATTTTCAAGGATTACTAACTAGCCAACGTTTGTTATACGCCGCACATTTCTAACTCTCTTAATCAAGTGAATAGTGTAAACTATAATCATTCTAATCTATTTGCTCCAAGATAATTCTAGAGATGCAAAATGATCACCCTAATGTTCTATCAGGAATCATTCATTTTCTAAAGTGATTTCACTGGTCAAATCAATAAATTATGTTTTCGCTATACGCAGACAAATTTTGTTCAAGATGTGTTATTCATCTCATGAGTGAAGTAACCATCAAATCTACATGGCCAATACATCTAAAATAAATTCCAGAGTTTCAACATGTCATGAAAAGTAATTTTCCAGAGATTCAAATATTTCCTAACTTAATTTGGCCAAAATTCATATTTAACAAATATGTGACACTTAGTCAATTTACACATTAAGTACTAATTACAAATGTCCAATTATTCTAAATAAATTATAACACGTATATATTGACAAAATAATATTCTGGGCAGAGTTTCATAATTTTCCCTATATGATTAGTCCATAATTTCAGTAAGTGAATATTAAACCCAAGTGTCACTTTACCAAAGAAGTATCCTAATTAATTTTCCAAAAATTCTAGAAAACTCACTAGTGGTTCATAATGCTAAGTAAATCATCTATCCAGATATTTTGAATTTTCGAAGATGGTTTGACCATAAGTAATTCAAACATACATAAGTGTGACCAATAAAATTATTGATATTCCTCAAAATTTATAAGGATGTAATATGACCTAATATGGCATGTGACTGAAAAGTAGAATTTTCCTAAGTCATTTGGTCACTTTTATTTCATTAATTTAATTTGTAATATTTTTACCATTAAATAAATACCAATGATAGCTCGAAAAATCTCAATCTCATCATAGATGATACCTTTCATCATAAAATGTGCATGGACAAAATTTCATTGACAGGAATCAAGCCATTTGTTATAAAATCACAAAACACTTATTTGTGTTATATGCACACCAAATTTCATTAACTATATTTTCGTGCAAGTGGAATACACCCGCATGAATTGCTCCAAATGGTATCAAATTTTGACCAGAGCCTTATGATACCCTAATCTATGTACCACCCAAGTTTTGGGTCAATTTGACCTAGTCTAGCCACCTAAATTTCATGTATTTGATAAATCATATTTTTGGTCATGACTATAGAAAAATGTTGCCTTAAAATTTTGATTTTAGAGCAAGGTGTGTGTCTAGGGTAAAAACATGCATAGACAAAATATTAGGCCCATGCACTCATCGATGTGAAGTATATTCACATCTTAAAGTCTGGTCCCCCCTTAAGATACACCTCAGCAAAATGCCCTTTCTAGAGGCTGTAGGGCTCCAAATGGTGTGATTAAAGTTTCTATGGAAATTAGACACTAAGATCTACAATGTTTATCTCTGGCAACATTTCCTAAAATAGCATTTATGTGGCCTAAAATCAAGCATGAATATGTTGTAATAAGTGTGACAGTTAAATGAAAATAATACATAATACTATAGTGTATATAAATCTGTATTGCACAGATCATAAAGCCATCTGGATGGTTCCTTGCTTTCTTATCAAAGCAGACGACGGCTAGGAATATCCTGACCTAGGCTGATTTCAAATGGCTTTCTCGGCCATCTCCTCCACTCCACGGCCGACCACCACCACCTCCGTTGAGGTGGTGGCTCGCATTTGGCGGCGTAAACCTGCCTGAAACGACTCCAATAGGAATCGTCGCATAGGAAAAAATCGGCTAAACTTCCAATTTTCGAATACTTGATTCAAGCTCTCTTGAGCCTGATTCATGATCCTAATGATCTAGAGATCTAACATGAGAGGAGAGGAGGAGAATCCGACCTCCAATCGGGTTGATGGTGGTTGTTTTCCGGATTTTCCATGGACGCTCCCTTCTAGTTGTGCTCCTTAAAGAAACCTTGATTATCCACTAAATGTTGCAATCCAAGACACTATTCCGACTCCCTTCCACCTTCTAAAGCTAATGGAATGGTCAGATTGGAGTGAGGAGGGCTTAATGATGAAGTGACATTAATGGTCATTTCATCCAATTCTTGGGAATTCTCCTCCAACCACCAATTGGTTCAAATTCCACAAGGAATTGACTGCATAATTCATGGGATGTTTAGTGGAGTTCATTTGGAGAGAAAATTGAGTGCCCCTTGGCATTCAAACCATGAATGTGCATTGATTGCTCTTCCTAAAATTGGGGAAAACCTTAAATCCACCATTCCATGCCCTCCTTATTCAAATTTAGAGGTCAAGGGGGTAAATATAATTGTGTGTTGTAGGAAGGGCCGCCCATGTGGGCCTTAGCCCATGGAGATTAATCAATTTTCTTAATTTCCCATTTTAGGTCTATTTTGACCAAGGTTGACTTGGTCAACAAATGGTGGGTTGACTCAATTGGGTGGTCATGGGTCCCATGACACTACCCATGGTTGATTGGGTCATGGTGGGGTCCACATTGGGCTAATTGATCCATTTGGGGTTGATTTGACCAAAGTTTGGCTTTGGTCAAATTGGGTGATTTGACTGACCCCATGGTGTGGTTCATGGTTCAATGACTCCCTAATTGGGTTAGGAAGGTAGTGGTGGGGTCAATTTGATCAATTGTAGACCAATTGAGTCATTTTTGGTTGAATTGGGCTAAGTTGACACAAAGTTGGTAAATTTCATGAAATTGAGTGAGCCCAATGTACTATTTCTGACATAATGGACTCCCTTAGTAGTTAGGAGGGTATGTTTGAGGTCAATTTGGTCAATTGGAGTATAATTGACCCATATTAGGGTTGGTTGACCTAGATAGGTCAAGGGTGGTTTAGTTGATTTCCCTCGGTCACCTAGGCTTCTATGGTCAAACTCCTACCCTAAATCACATGTCATGACACTTATCATGACCTAATCCACACTAGGGGCATAGAAAGAAAGGGGATGTTACACATATCCTTCTAAGGAAAACACCACACGGGAGATCGTGCTCAACCACAGAATTTATTGCGCCTCTGTAGTGAAGCGACGGAAGAAATCCTTGAGCAAACCCCCTTGATCTGCTGAATTCCAGAGAGGTAACAGGGGTCCTGAATGATCTGCTGGTTGGCGATAAACTAATTTCTGAACAATCGGGACAACTCTGCAAAGTTATTGATTTCTCCTTCTTTCAAGGAATGAAACCAGGTGCAAGCTTGCCCCTTAAGAGTCGCAGGGAATACTTGACACGTGAGATGGTCTGGAGTGTTGTAGATTCGCATGATAGTTTCGAAGTGGATGACATGTTCTGGAGGGTTGTCGGACTCATCAAAAATTTCAAAGTTGTGGAGCTTAAACCGGAGCAGAACAGGATGCGCCTAGACCTATGGAGCTAGCAGGGACATGTGGTGAATAAGGATCCGTATGTTTGTGCCTTGGTGCCCCCACAAGCTCGTATTTCTCCTTGATCATGTGCCTCACTTCCACAAGCATGAGTCTCCTGTCGTTCTAGTCAACATCAACTTCCGAGCGGCGAGAGTTCAACCATGTGCACACACAGGAAGATCTCTTGGCAGTGTGGTGTGCGTGGAACTGGCAACATCAGATAGCTTGCCTGCAACATACTCTTCGAATCATCCAGCAACTTCTGGCAAGGCATTGTTTGGATCCAGCGATGGTAGCATGTTGGGGAGATGACTGGCTATGGTCGTGGGAGGCCCCCAGATCTTTCAGTAGGCCAGTGAGCACCTCGACCTGAAGCTCTTCCATTAATCGTGCGTGCTCTTCAAGAAATGTTATTTGCATGGCAGAAGCTTCTTTGAGATGCGGCATGTTGATGATGAGAAAATGGCAGGATCTTGAATGGCACGTCCTTTGGGGACTGCCTTGCTGGTGGAACATGAGTTTCTTCTTGTCATTGCTATTAGTTGGGAGCACTTATGTAGAACAAACACTGTCTTCAATAATTCTTCAAAACTTTGGGAACACCTTCCCACAGAAAAGTGCCAAACTTCAGATCACTTCGCACTCTCCCGGTCTGTAGAATCAAACAGCCTTAGTTTGAGAGTGAGCACAACGCACAAATAATTAAAAAAGAACCTACAACAGAGATGACATGACGTTTAACATGAAAAACCTGAAAAGGTAAAAAAATACGGGGTCGGTTCGGTACTAACCAAATCCACTAATTTGCTTGAGTTTAAAAGTACTAGAATTCTAGGGAGGTTGATAGGACACCACTCCGCTTGCATGTATTTCAGAGTGAAGGAGCATGATCTTCCTTGGAACTTTCAGGGGAGGCTTTTGGAGCTTTCGCCAGTGCATGCACCGTGCGTAGCGAAGTGAACACTTGAGCACTCGAGCACTTGAGCGCTAGAGAGGCAATTGAGTGATTGAGCACTTGAGCGCTAGAGAGGTAGTTGAGCACTTGAGCGCTAGATAGGCAATTAATCCCTTGAGCGATAGAGAGATACTTAAGCACTAGAGAGGCACTAAAGCACTAGAGAGGCACTTGAGTTGTTGCTTGAGCAGGAGAGCAAGAGAACTCCAAGTTTTTGCCGGAAAACCTTCAGAGTTCCAAGTACTCACTAGAAAAAATTCAGAGCTCTATTCTCTTTCCTTGGTTGTTTGTTTTCAAATAAAGACCTATGAGCCTTTTTATAGTTTTTCAAAGGGCGCGTTGGTAATAGCATGATATTGAGATTTGAACTGGCGAATGAGGCTGAGCAATTTTGGTCACCTAGATCACCAATTTTTGGAAAATACGTCGATGCCCCTCCCCCCCCCCCCCCGGGAGGTCCGAGCAACTTGGGTGGCCCAGGTAGGCCCATCGGAGGAGGTGGTGGGCGCACCTCCGATGTGCATTAGGCACGTGCGCGCGGGTTGAGCGCGCGGGCTTGCACGCTTGGAGCATTTGCGCGCCTGCATGGTGCGTGCGTGTGCACCTGCATGGTGCGCACTCCCTCACGTTACGTGTACGAGTGTTGATGCACATTATACGTGTGTGTTGGGCGTGCACTTAGGGACCCCTTGCTTGGGCGCATCTAGCGTGCATACGCAGCTCGCGCGCCCATTCTATGAGTGCACGCCCAGTGTGCATGAAGCCTTCACGAGGGCGCTTATCGAGCTTTCTGGTGTTTGTTTTAGGAACAAAATAAACTCGGATTTATGTGAGGGAGAGCCTGACGGACTCATCTTGGCGAGTCAGTCGAGGGTGGGACAAAAACCTCTAGTTCGACCAACAACTTTTGTTAAACCTTATCACTAATATAGAAATAAAAACTAAAAAGATATAGTTTAATATATAGAGATAAAATTAAAATTATATTATAACTCCAATATTTATGGTGCAGTGCGGTTTATTCAGTTTTGTTAAGACAAAAAACCGCATCGCAATCCATACGGTTTTTCAATGACGAAAATTGCACCACAACCAAATCGTTCAGTGTTGTTCAAAATCGGTGTAGTGTGGTGTAATGTTGCAGTTTTTTGAGGTTTCAGTAATTTTCACCCCTAGGGTTAGGGGGCCGGGTGGGGGGGCTAATGGTGGGATTTTCTCACTCTTATGATGGAATAGGCACTTTGTAGGTTGAATGCAAAGCACTGTGCATTGGGCTAATGCTCTTCTCTCAATTATGTATTCATGAGATTCATGACTCTAAGATTGTGTTGGATAGTCTCTCAAAAATAAGTTTTTATCAGTGGAGAATTTGAGAATATGGGGAGGAAACTCTTCGATTTGTTGAGCGTATGAAGATTACTTGCTCTTATATACACAGGGAAGGAAATATAGTGGTAGATGTGATGACCAAGTATTCTTTGATGCATAATACTAGTTGTGACTTATCCAAGGATTTACTCGTGGATTATATTCGTAGAATCATCATTCCGGATACAACTGGCCCTCCACATTTCAGAGCTCCTGCTTTGGCCCTGCTTGTTTGGATTTTGGTTATATGTGACTATTTTGTACATTAGTGGTTCAGAGTTCCCTCCAACACTTTTGTATCCATTTTGATTATTCAATAAAATTGGTCTCCTTGAGTTCAGTCTTTTGGCTCTACTCTCAGAAACCTTCCAATATATATATATATATATATATATATATATATTAAAATTTGGAGTTTCTAGATCTAAGAGGCATGCTTTTTTTGGTTGCCTTATGGCAGCTACAATTTGTGATTTTTGGAGCTCCTGAATTTTGCTTCGGATGAGCTTGTGGGCTCAGAGTGTAAAGCCCCAAAATTTATAAAATTAAATATGGGTGTGATTAGCATTGTTGGTGTGAGGTTAGTGGCAGTGGCCAGCGAATAGTGAGATTTAGTTAGGTTAAAATAAAAGCTCATATTCCCTGCCAGCTCATACCCGACCTACCCCCGGTCGGGCCTCACTCTGGTTCACTGAATCTGACTGAATTTCTGCGATCCCGAAAATGCCCCAAGCCTCAGTCTCGCTTCTACTGTTTTCTCCACTCGGTATTCAAGTTAGTTATTTCATTTCATCGGCTCCTCTGCCTCTGCTTCTCCCGCCTCCCCCGCCGACTGCGACAACTCATGCTTCAGAAGACTTGAAATCCACTCTCCTCCTCTATTTCTTTCTCCAAGTCTCCTTGACGGTGGCGGCTTGGTTGTTATGGGCGGCAGGATGGATGAAAAGTACGAGCCTCTCAAGGAGTTAGGGACAGGAAAATCCGGTTGCAGCCGCTTCTCGTTTGGGGAGACCGCTGTCGCGCGGTGGGATCCGCGCCGCCCAAAAAATCCGCAGGAGATAATCCACGAAAGGAAAGAAGGGAAGCACTGAAAGTGGGCAAGTCCTTCACTTTTACATTTTTAGCTTTCAGAACAGAAGAAAGCAATGGCCCAAGCTGCGGTAGCGATGGCGGTAGCCGTTCTTTCGAGCCGTTCTTATCATCCATACCCGTTTCTCTTCTTCCTCTTCTCTCCAACACCCAATCTCTCCTTCTCCACTTCGTCGCACCCCAGCAACTGATCGAATGCCCTCCGCCCCATGAAGCCGCCGGCCTCCGGCAGAGATAGCCACGACAATGAAGAAACGGGGAAAACGAGCAGTGTCGCGAAGAATAGCCGTAATGAACTCAAGAGGAAGGCTCGAAGAGCCGTTCGATGGGGGATCGAGCTTGCGACTTTCTCACCTCCGCAAATCAAACGCATACTAAGATTCTGTAGCTCTCTTGATTCCGTTTCGTTGACTATAATACCTCGTCTAACATGTTTCTTCTTTTTTCTAGGGATTTCTGGGCGGCTTCTCTTGAACGAGAGGTGTTGGATGCCATTTTGCTAGTAAAGGTTCTGATTAACCCCATTTTTACTCATCTTTCCTGTTTTTACTTGTCTTTGAGTAGTCATAGTATTTTGAGGTTGTTTGGTACACGAGTGATCAAGTTCATTGTCAAAACCCAAAATCTTAAGCATATGATTACTTATTGATGTTACTACGCCATAGTTTTTTCTCATATCTAACATGAAACTAAATCCAATACTTTCTTGTAACTAAATAATCCCCCCTCACCTGAAGGCTTTCTTCTTCTACCATCACCGCCTCTGAAATGAAAGATTATTTAGCACTAGCAAATATCATGCAATAAGAGACCACTCGACACTATGCGGTGTTAAAATCTTACTTAGCCATGCCTGAAAGCACCAAACCTCGTAGGAACGAGAAAATGCATAAACAACACAATCCTTGCTGAGCCATTAGGCAGTAAGAACCAAACAAGGACCTAAATTGGGCATGTTGTACGAGAAGTCAGACCTTTTCTTAGTCCATTGATAATATGTGTGAGTCCAACCGCTTAGTATTTCTCGCGGTGGCGGTGACTGTGGCGGCCTGGTGAATAACATAACCCGTTGTCTTCTTTGTAGGCCGCTTCTCTCTCTCTCTCTCTCTCTCTCTCTCTCTCTCTCTCTCTCTCTCTCTCTCTCTCTCTCTCTCTCTCTCTCTATATATATATATATATATATATATATATATCTCCATGGTTTGACCTCCTTAACTTAAAACTCTACCACTTATTATGTGTTGGTCGACATTTTTTTCTTGTTTCTGCGCATCTCTTCTTCCTCTTTCTATCTTTATTTCTGAATGTGGTTATCATAAGTCAAACTTTAAAATTGCATTTTTTTAGCTCTTCGACTTCTCAAGATCACAAATTCCATCCTCTGAAGACTTTTTTTTTAAATTCTAATTTTGTATTCTCTTAGTAATAGCCCTAATAACTAAATAAGTGATAATAGTCACTTTAATGGCACCTTAAATTTTCTAGGTGTGAGATTCTCTCAGTCCTTCCTTCACATAGATCATCATTTGGTAGAGGAGCTAGAGAGGGTCTGAAATTCCTTTATTTTTTTTTATTTGAAAAAGAGCAAAGCAAATTGATTATGGTAGTAGTATTGATGATTTATTGTTCAAAATTGTCGTTATTATCTGAGATAAAATAATATTAAAGTAAAATTAACTGATTGTGATTTTGTACGCCAATGAAGGTTAGGAAATACTATAGATAGATAAATTGGGTAGAAAATTGGGTATTCTTAAGGTAATATGGATAAAAATTGTTTAAGATGTTTTATGTGGTTTAAATCTAATATCTCAAGCACCACTCATCAAGTTGCATGGAAAATGAGGATTTATAAAGATGACCTCAAATAGTTGGATAAAGGTTATTGATGATGATGATAATGATGATGAAAATCCATAAATAATCGGTACATTGTAGGGTTTGTGACAAATGTGTGGATTGTTTTGATCATCATTGCCGGGTATACCCTTGAATTTATTTGAACATTTTCTTGGTTAGATTCCTTAGTCGACTGCATTGCCCTCCCTAAAGCTCTTGCATACGAGTTCTTATTCATTATTCTTCAATCTTTGGAAGAATTGGTTGGTCCAGGTCATGTGGGATTCATCTCGATGACAAGCTATTCTAATTTCCTACTTTCAAAACTGCTACTAACTGTCTCCATTCATGTTACTTTTATAGTGGCTAAATAACTGTATTGGCAGAAGAAGTTCTAGGAGATTCTTCATACTCATGGTGTCAGCACTTCTGTTGGTGAGTACATTAGGATCATTAGCATTTTGAACACATTTTCTGCACCTGTACCAACATATTGCACTTCAATCCCATGAAATTCCTAGTTTTCAACCACCATAAGCAAATAAAAATAGTGACCATATGTTGATACCTTATCACGTTTCAAACCAATGTAGGAAGCATTTTATTTCAGGTCCTTTTCATTCTGACTGTCAATTGACAGGTCTCTATCATTTCAGTGGTCAGTGGGAATTGCAGTGCTGATTTTATATTTCCTTTGAAGGAAGCAGTACTTGGTGGACAGTTTCAAAGTTGGGAAGTAATTTCTCTTTACTGCCATTTGTTCTGGTACTGTTGAGTTTACAAATATTCTTTTCATCCATCCAAAATCGCAAGTTGCTTGCCATGCATTGCATGTGCCACTACTGCCTATTAACATCCATTTTATTGTTGAACTCCATTGTTTTTAATTATTATCGTGCTCTTATCTTTTTATGATATATCTGGTGTTTGCACATGAACCTTGCATTAATTTGCAAGAAAAGTAGTGGATTTTCAAGGGGCGCTTCCATCTACAGAGGTGTCACTAGTTAAGTAAATCATATGTAGAACCAAAAGTTTTTTTAGTTCAAATCCACACTGCTGATAATATTTTGCATAATGTTGTTTGGAAGGCATCATCAGCATGGCCGATGGCAGACAAGGATTGGTCGGGTCGCAGGCAACAAAGATCTCTACTTGGGGACTTTGGTGAGTGTTTATAGTTTCTGAAGTTGTTGATTTCGCTGAGTTTGTTCGGTCCACTTAAAATTGTTGTCAAACTATAAGCGGCTATGCCATATTTTATGTTGATTAGGCTCCATTTGGGCTGGAGTTATTCATGTCCTGCATCCGGTCGGAACGTGCAAAGGTTTGTCATAAGATGGTTTGCGTTGTGCTTTTTGGACATAACATTTCTTGATTTGATATTGATGTTCTTCTCCACAGAGCACATGTTCAATTTTATAAACCAAACTGATTACTTAACCACAGGCTCAGATAAATGTTTGAGTTCCTTCTCCACAGAGCAGAGGTTATCTTTTCCCCTGCAAATTATATTTTTTTATAATATTTATGATATGCAATTTGGGATTTGGACAAGTTTGTATTCAAATATATATTGATCATGGAGTATTGCTTGGCTGTAGGTTATGAATGTGGGACCAGGTTGTGGAAGCTGGAGGGAAAGGTGCAGCAAGAGGCGAAAACATAGTTCATTGAAATCTGGAAGACCTTGGAGGCGGTGCTCGGCGACAAGAAGTATTTTGTCTGCGATGGGTTCGGGCTGGTGGATATTGCCTTGGTGTTGTGATTCTTCTCATTTAGATTCGTGGAGCTTATGGAGACATGTGTTGTTGGTTTATTTATATTTTTTTGTTTAGCTCGGCCTTCCGACTAGATTTAGGGCTCTTATAATGTTGAGGGTGGGGATAGGTGGAATGATATATTTAAACTGCGTGAAATGTATTTCAGGTAGTTTTTAACGGGTAGCTAATGGCTGAGCATTTGTGTGGGTTGTAATCCTTTCTTTCTTAAAAAATAAAATATATCATTTATTAATAAAATTATATATATATATATATCGCATATATGTTTAGGATAACATAAGAAGGGCTAAAATTAATTTATATCATTTAAACATGCTTAATAAATAAGATGTTTGCCAATATATTGTTGTGCACACAAACTGTTAGATACACAATGAACTTGATTTTGTATGTGGACTTAGCACAGAGGTACATAAATGGTCTTGCAGTCTTTAAGGAATGTAAGTTACTCCCTTTTCTCAGGTAATAATTAACCATCGTAAAGAAAAAAATGATTTGTAAAAATTATAACAATAAGCATATCACTCTGAGAAATGTTTTATATATGTGTTTAGTGAAGCAACATTTTCAAGGGACAAGTACTTCTCAACATATTCCACCCAATAATCTAAGCTTAGGGTTGAAAGTCAATCGCAAATATAGATTTACAGACTACAATAAATTGAGGCGTTCACCTTTAAGCTTTATTAAATGCATGTCTGTGAAATTATCGGTTCAGTGTGTGGCTAACATCTTTTTTCCTCGATGAATCTTCCTCCGCAGGCAAAAAATGCTTAGTTGAAAGAAAGTTCATAATACTCTTCCCTAGGATCAATGGTGAATATTAGGAAGTCTGTGAAATTATCTCTTCCCTAGGATAAATGAACTCCACGCAGATCCAGAATGTTCTCCGCGCAGATCCAGAAGGTTCTCCGCGGAGATCCAGAAGGTTCTCCGCGGAGATCCAGAAGGTTCTCCGCGGAGATCCAGAAGGTTCTCCGCAGAGATCCAAAAGGTTCTTCACGGAAAACCATTTGGATCTCCGAAGAGAGCCATTTGGATCTCCGCGGAGATCCAAATGACTCTCCGCGGAGATCCAAATTGTTGCCGCGGTGATAATAATTGTCACTGCAAAGAACATTCCGCTCTCCCTCCCTCAATTTTTTTCTTCCTTTCCCACTTTTCTCTTTCTCTCCCCCTCTCCTTCTCCTCCCCCTCTTTTTTCTCCTCCCCCTCTTTTTCTTTCTCTTCCCTCCCCCTCCCCCCTTTTTCCCCCATCATACCAGAGTAGAACCTTGCGGCCCCCCCGGTCGGGCCTCACTCTTGTTCACTGAGTCTGACTGAATTTTTGTGATCCCGAAAATGCCCCAAGCCTCAGTCTCGCTGCTGCTGTTTTCTCCGCTCGGTATTCAAGTTTGTTATTTCATTTTGTCGGCTCCTCTGCCTCTGCTTCTCCCGCCTCCCCCGCCGACTGCGACAACTCATGCTTAAGAAGACTCGAAATCCATTCTCCTCCTCTCTTTCTTTCTCCAAGTCTCCTTGACGGTGGCGGCTTGGTTGTTATGGGCGGCAGGATGGATGAAAAGTATGAACCTCTCAAGGAGTTAGGGACGGGAAAATCCAGTTGCAGTCGATTCTCGTTTGGGGAGACCGCTGTCGCGCAGCGGGATCCGCGTCGCCCAAAAAATCCGCAGGAGATAATCCGCGAAAGGAAAGACGGGAAGCACTAAAAGTGGGCATGTCCTTCGCTTTTACATTTTTAGCTTTCAGAACGGAAGAAAGCAATGGCCTAAGCTGCGGTAGCGATGGCGGCAGCCGTTCTTTCGAGCCGTTCTTTTCATCCATACCCATTTCTCTTCTTCGTCTTCTCTCCAACACCCAATCTCTCCTTCTCCACTTCACTGCACCCCAACAACCGATCGAATGCCCTCCGCCCCATGAAGCCGCCGGCCTCCGGAGGAGATAGCCACGACAATGAAGAAACGGGGAAACGAGCAGTGTCGCGAAGAATAGCCGTAATGAACTCAAGAGGAAGGCTCGAAGATCCGTTCGCTGGGGGATCGAGCTTGAGACTTTCTCCCCTCCGCAAATCAAATGCATACTAAGGTTCTGTAGCTGTCTTGATTCCGTTTCGTTGACTATAATACCTCGTCTAACATGTTTCTTCTTTTTTCTTGGGATTTCAGGGCGGCTTCTCTTGAACGAGAGGTGTTGGATGTCATTTTGCTAGTAAAGGTTCTGATTAACCCCATTTTTACTCATCTTTCCTATTTTTACTTGTCTTTGAGTAGTCATAGTTTTTTGAGGTTGTTTGGTACACGAGTGATCAAGTTCATTGTCAAAACCCAAAATCTTAAGCATATGATTACTTATTGATGTTACTACGCCATAGTTTTTTCTCATATCTAACATGAAACTAAATCCAATACTTTCTTGTAACTAAATAATCCCCCTCACCTGAAGGCTTTCTTCTTCTACCATCACCGCCTCTGAAATGAAAGATTATTTAGCACTAGCAAATATCATGCAATAAGAGACCACTCGACACTATGCGGTGTTAAAATCTTACTTAGCCATGCCTGAAAGCACCAAACCTCGTAGGAACGAGAAAATGCATAAACAACACAATCCTTGCTGAGCCATTAGGCAGTAAGAACCAAACAAGGACCTAAATTGGGCATGTTGTACGAGAAGTCAGACCTTTTCTTAGTCCATTGATAATATGTGTGAGTCCAACCGCTTAGTATTTCTCGCGGTGGCGGTGACTGTGGCGGCCTGGTGAAATAACATAACCCGTTGTCTTCTTTGTAGGCCGCTTCTCTCTCTCTCTCTCTCTCTATATATATATATATATATATATATATATATATATATATCCATGGTTTGACCTTCTTAACTTAAAACTCGTAACTTTTTCAAGATTTCTACCACTTATTATGTCCAGATCCACATTTTTTTATTTCTTCTGCGCATCTCTTCTTCCTCTATCTATCTTTCTTTCTGAATGTGGTTATCATAAGTCAAACTTTAAATTGCATTTTTTTTTTAGCTCTTCGACTTCTCAAGATCACAAATTCCATCCTCCGAAAACTTTTTTTTTTGAAATTCTAATTTTGTATTCTCTTAATAATAGCCCTAATAACTAAATAAGTGATAATAGTCTCTTTAATGGCACCTTAAATTTTCTAGGTGTGAGATTCTCTCAGTCCTTCCCTTCACATAGATCATCATTTGGTAGAGGAGATAGAGAGGGTCTGAAATTCCTTTATTTTTTTATTTGAAAAAGAGCAAAGCAAATTGATTATGGTAGTAGTATTGATGATTTATTGTTCAAAATTGTCGTTGTTATCTGAGATAAAATAATATTAAAGTAAAATTAACTGATTGTGATTGTGTACGCCAATGAAGGTTAGGAAATACTATAGATAGATAAATTAGGTAGAAAATTGGGTATTCTTAAGGTAATATGGATAAAAGTTGTTTAAGATGTTTTATGCGGTTTAAATCTAATATCTCAAGCACCACTCATCAAGTTGCATGGAAAATGAGGATTTATAAATCTGACCTCAAATAGTTGGATAAAGGTTATTGATGATGATGATAATGTTGATGAAAATCCATAAATAATCGGTATATTGTAGGGTTTGTGACAAATGTGTGGATGGTTTTGACCATCATTGCAGGGTATACCCTTGAATTTATTTGAACATTTTCTTGGTTGGATTCCTTAGTCGACTGCATTGCCCTCCCTAAAGCTCTTGCATACGGGTTCTTATTCATTATTCTTCAATCTTTTGAAGAATTGGTTGGTCCAGGTCATGTGGGATTCATCTAGATGACAAGCTATTCTAATTTCCTACTTTCAAAACTGCTACTAACTGTCTCCATTCATGTTACTTTTATAGTGGCTAAATAACTGTATTGGCAGAAATTCTAGGAGATTCTTCATACTCATTGTGTCAGCACTTCTGTTGGTGAGTACATTAGGATCATTAGCATTTTAAACACATTTTCTGCACCTGTACCAACATATTGCACTTAAATCCCATGAAATTCCTAGTTTTCAACCTCCACAAGCAAATAAAAATAGTGACCATATGTTGATACCTTATCACGTTTCAAACCAATGTAGGAAGCATTTTATTTCAGGTCCTTTTCATTTGATTGTCAATTGACAGGTCTCTATCATTTCAGTGGTCAGTGGGAATTGCAGTGCTGATTTTATATTTCCTTTGAAGGAAGCAGTACTTGTTGGACAGTTTCAAAGTTGGGAAGTAGTTTCTCTTTACTGCCATTTGTTGTGGTACTGTTGAGTTTACAAATATTCTTTTCATCCATCCAAAATCGCAAGTTGCTTGCCATGCATTGCATGTGCCACTACTGCCTATTAACATCCATTTAATTGTTGAACTCAATTGTTTTTAATTATTATCGTGCTCTTATCTTTTTATGATATATCTGGTGTTCGCTCATGAACCTTGCATTAATTGGCAGGAAAAGCAGTGGATTTTCAAGGGGCGCTTCCATCTACAGAGGTGTCACTAGTTAAGTAAATCATATGTAGAACCAAAAGATTTTTTAGTCAAGTCCACACTGCTGATATTATTTTGCATAATGTTGTTTTGAAGGCATCATCTGCATGGCCGATGGCAGACAAGGATTGGTCGGGTCGCAGGCAACAAAGATCTCTACTTGGGGACTTTGGTGAGTGTTTATAGTTTCTGAAGTTGTTGATTTCGCTGAGTCTGTTCGGTCCACTTAAAATTGCTGCCAAACTATAAACGGCTATGCCATATTTTATGGTGATTAGGCTCCATTTGGGCTGGAGTTATTCATGTCCTGCATCCGGTCGGAACGTGCAAAGGTCTGTCATAAGATGGTTTGCGTTGTGCTTGTTGGACATAACATTTCTTGATTTGATATTGATGTTCTTCTCCACAGAGCACATGTTCAATTTTATAAACCAAACTGCTTACTTAACCACAGGCTCAGATAAATGTTTGAGTTTCTTCTCCACAGAGCAGAGGTTATCTTTTCCCCTGCAAATTATATATTTTTTATAATATTTATGATATGTAATATGGGATTTGGACAAGTTTGTATTCAAATATATATTAATCATGGAGTATTGCTTGGCTGTAGGTTATGAATGTGGGACCAGGTTGTGGAAGCTGGAGGGAGAGGTGCAGCAAGAGGCGGAAACATAGTTCATTGAAATCTGGAAGACCTTGGAGGCGGTGCTCGGCGACAAGAATTATTTTGTCTGCGATGGGTTCGGGCTGGTGAATATTGCCTTGGTGCTGTGATTATTCTCATTTAGATTCGTGGAGCTTATGGAGACATGTGTTGTTGGTTTAATTATATTTTTTTGTTTAGCTCGGCCATCCGACTAGATTTAGGGCTCTTATAAAGTTGAGGGTGGGGATAGGTGGAATGATATATTTAAACTGCGTGAAATGTATTTAGGGTAGTTTTTAACGGGTAGCTGATGGCTGAGAATTTGTGTGGGTTGTAATCCTTTCTTTCTTAATTATTAATAAAATTATACATATATATATCGCATATATTTTTAGGATAACATAAGCAAGGCTAAAATTAATTTATATGGTTTAAACATGCTTAATAAATAAGATGCTTGCCAGTATATTGTTGTGCACACAAACTGTTAGATACACAATGAACTTATTTTGTATGTGGACTTAGCACAGAGGTACATAAACGGTCTTACAGTCTTCAAGGAATGTAAGTTACTCCCTTTTCTCAGGTAATAATTAACCATCGTAAAGAAAAAATGATTTGTAAAAATTATAACAATAAGCATATCACTCTGAGAAATGTTTTACATAAGTGTTTAATGAAGCAACATTTTCAAGGGACAAGTACTTCTCAACATATTCCACCCAATAATCTAAGCTTAGGATTGAAGGTCAATCGCAAATATAGATTTACAGACTACAATAAATTGAGGCGTTCACCTTTAAGCTTTATTAAATGCATGTCTGTGAAATTATCGGTTCAGTGTTGTGGCTAACGTCTTTTTTCCTCGATGAATCTTCCTATGCAGGCAAAAAATTCTTAGTTGAAAAAATGTTCATAATACTCTTCCCTAGGATCAATGGTGGATATTAGGAAGTCTGTGAAATTATCTCTTCCCTAGGATAAATGAACTCCGCGCAGATCCAGAATGTTCTCCGCGCAGATCCAGAAGGTTCTCCGCGGAGATCCAGAATGTTCTCCGCGGAGAACCAGAAGGATCTCCGCGGAGATCCAGAAAGTTCTCTGCGGAGATCCAGAAGGTTCTCTGCGGAGATCCAGAAGGTTCTCCGCGGAGATCCAGAAGGTTCTCCGCGGAGATCCAGAAGGTTCTCCGCGTAGATCCAGAAGGTTCTCCGCGTAGATCCAGAAGTTTCTTCGCGGACAACCATTTGGATCTCCGCGGAGAGCCATTTGGATCTCCGCGAAGATCCAAATGACTCTCCACGGAGATCCAAATTGTTGTCGCGGTGATAAGAATTGTCACTGCAAAGAGCATTCCTCTCTCCCTCCCTCAATTTTTTTCTTCCTTTCCCTCTTTTCTCTTTCTCTCTCCCCCTATCCTTCTCCTCCCCCTCTTTTTCTTTCTCTTCCCTCCCCCTCCCTCAATTTTTTTCTTCCTTTCCCTCTTTTCTCTTTCTCTCTCCCCCTATCCTTCTCCTCCCCCTCTTTTTTCTCCTCCCCCTCTTTTTCTTTCTCTTCTCTCCTCCCCCTCCCCCCTTTTCCCCCCATCATACTAGGGTAGAACCCGGCGTCCCCCCCCCCCACCCCCCTTGTGCTTCTCGCAGGAGCACTGTCTGAGAGAAAAGGAGGCAGATCGCTCCATGTATCTTGTCGTAGCCACGAGCTTCCATCAGATCCCCATTCTGCTGCAACCGAACGCGAGAGAGGAAGACCAGCTGTTGATGTGCCGACCTCGGCTCAGGGCCGCCAAATGACGATAGTGGAAGCCTCTCCCGACCTTCCCCCAATCCTCTTGCGGAAACGGAATTCAAGAAACCTCCCAATCCTTCTCGCTGTGATCCGTCACTTGGAGTGTTGGTGGTTGGTCGATTTTGTAGGTGTGTTGCCTTGCCAACTTGGAGGGTGGAAGTCATTGTCCTGCTTTCTCTTCTTCGCTGCCATCAAGTGTGAAGGGAGGAGGTGTGGGAAAGGTCGTTGCACTCTTGGTTGTTGCAGTGAAGGAGTTTCCTACATAACTCCTTGTCGAACTCATCATTGAGGAGACCACCCTCAGAAGCAATCCTTGTCGGCTTATTGACAGAGCTTGGTGGTCGAAAAGAGAAGATAGGGAGTCCCTTTTTGCTGAAATTTGAGGTTACCCTTGTGGTGTTTTGCCGTGATGAGCCTTACGGAGCCGCATTCTTACCGTCAGAGAACCCAAATTTTCTTACCGTGGAGGATGGAGTCGTATTGCCGTGAAGGGTTGTCGTAGAATCCCTTGCCTAAAGCTGTGTGTTGTCGATCAAGAAATTGGGAGAAGAGAAATGTGTTATTGCTGGAGTTAGCAAACTCCAACCCATGAGTCGTTGCCACCAACTCAAGGAAACTGCGTCGTGATCACTCTCCACCCAAATCCTTGATACTTTAATGGTCGGGAAGGATTGGACGCATGTAAAGATTTTCTTCTCCCCGAGTTTAGGACTCGATTGTTTGCATGTTTATTATATGCTGTGATTTTATGGTACCCGGTGTATCGAATTAGAGAGGTTGGGGTTGTCCACGGTTCATTGAAAATCATCGGGTTGATTGTGTCGATCACTGACATAAATTTGCATTAGAAATATACTGGATAATTATTCGTGTTTCTTTTGTCATGTTTGCTTATGGGTAGAGAATCAAATGTGGTTATGGAGAGTTGTGTAGGACCTAGGTCTATAGTGTAATCGAGTCGATTGTGGTTATTACCTGAAGAAGAATGTGATGACGATGAAAGAATTGGGCATGGATCGATAACGACGATTAGGTGATTTTAGGTGTTTTCCCTTACGAATCATTGTCATAACTATGGACTTGGGTGAAAAACTCCAAATTTAGGATAAATGGAAAATTGAGCGATAATGTTTTATAACGTACGTGGTGGTGAACTCATACGCATAAAATTGGAGGTAATGTTAATAAAATTACTGTAAGGCCGCACTACATCCGCACCATGCAGTTCAGCAGGAAAAGAACCATCAGGTATGACTGTTGTTTGACATGGTGATTGACTACGAGCATAATCTGAGCCGCACCCGTTGATCGACGTCTCATTCCGACACAAGGGAAAGGCCATTTTATGGCGACTTTGGTGAACAGGATGAAGTAAAGTTGCACCTGCATCATGTTGGTGTCACGATGACTTGAGCAATGGGAACAAGCTTAACCGAACCCACGCATTGGATGTTATTGCATTGGGTATTCCCCTTTTATATGCAAAACCATGAAAGAGACTGTGAGTATGATGAGAGTCTGGACCGGTGAGATGCTTAGTGTACTTGGGGTTTTGTGTGCTCCTAGTCTCAGTTGAAGTGCCTTGAGTGAAATATACTTGTGTTTGAGCCATTGATGGGCCTTAAGGCTGTGGTTCCTTCATTGGGTAATGGGATTGGGAGAGAGGGATCAAAGAGATAGGTGCACTCCGCCGCAACCGAAGTTGTGTAGCTCGACAAGAAAAGGATGTGAGAGTATGACATGTCGTATACATAATGAGAGAACTCCATCATGTGATATTGTGATTTCTGGTTGCACAATGTATAATCCTACTAGCATGATAGCATTGATTGCCACTTTGAGTGTGTATTTTGGTTGTTTTCTTGCTATGGTTTCAGTCTCCTAGGACTTGCTCATCCGGAACTAGGAATATAATCCATGAGTAGAGAATTTAGTCTCTATCCCAGGTGTGCATATAGACCCCCTTTAATTTCATGCTCAACTTAGAAACATGTTTGATGTTTGTGCCACATAATTGTCTTTTTACTATCATGTTCTTTTCATGTTGTGACGCGATGATCAGCAGGGCTTCTTCTCCCCAGGATCCGCTAGGATGCCTGGGGAGAGGGAGATTATTACATAGTGTTTGGTCAGCTCTGGTTGACCCTCGTTTTCCACTTGTTTGTACATTGTTGCAGGAACATGCGTGCACTTGAAGTGCTTGATGCCAAATATGAAATCAGTAGCTTGTTGCCTTGTCTTCATGTAGTTATATGCATAGCTAGCTTTAAGACTTGTGAGTCTCTTTTGGGAGGTTGTTTCAATTTCTTTTATTTCCGGACTGTTGTTTATTACAGTGTAAAGCTATTTCTGGATTGTTTGATGGGGGCATTCTTTTCATATTATCGTGTTTAGTTTTAGCTTACGCTTGTCTTAAAGCGCACTTCGAGATAGCTGGTTGTTTGATTATCATTTATTAATACTCTCTTTGTATTAGTTGTAGCAAGTGGGTCACGGCAGGACCCATAACATACTGTGAATTACAAGTTGGGTGTTACACAGTGTTAGATTGTTCCTAGCGATCCACGGGTCCTTGCAATCTGAGTAGTTCACACTTTTTTCAAAGACTTGTTGGGCTCTTTGGTGGCGTCGGGATCATATGGTGTGGGAGTGTTATCTTCAACCACTAGAGGATATACTTTCCTTTATTCACTCGACAATTGTGATGGTTCTGACGGATCCTCAGACATCTATCTTTTCTCACCCCCATGCTAGGTCCCGACTTTCCAGAGAAGTTATTAGGATTAGCTTTGATTGAGATGTTTAGGAGGGACCCTCTTTGGACAGAGTCGGCGTTAGTACTTGGAATTCTCGTAGTTAATGTTTGGCTTGGCGTTCGTGAATATGTAATCACATGTCTTCTCCTGTAGTGGTGGAGACATTTGCGACCTGCTAATTGGCGGTGTAGTTGGCAGTTGAGTTTGGTTGAACCTATGTGATGGTGGTGGGGGATTGCCCTATGTTGATTGGGCATTTCACAGCAGGGGTCACAACTCTTTCTCTGCACCGCTTAATTATTTTTGATATCTTTGTGATGGCTAGGTTGCTTCCACGGGTTCAATTTGTTTTCTCTGTCCGTTCATCCAATTGGGTTGCCCATGAGATTGCATCGACATCATTTTATTTACCCTCTTCTGTTACTTCATGCACTGGATCTTATCAACTCAAATTTGACTGATGAATGAATACACCTATGTTTTACCTTATAAAAGTGGTAGGGGTAATGGATATTATAATGTCACATTCTTTGAATTATAAACTTGTTAGCTGCTCTATCTCCCTCTAGCTCTCCCACCTAGTACATTTCCTTGTCGACAATTTGTACAGGTTTGCTTAGAAATCATTTATAGTCATTTCTAGTTTAAATTTTGTATTATATTTTAGTTAATTTTTTAGGGACCCAAATAAAACTAAACTTTGGATATATATATGCTTATATATATATATACATCTATATATATATGTATATATATTACATGTGTCCAAAAAGCCCGGCGGGCCTACCGGGCCCGGACTTTTTTCCAACCGGGCCCGACCCGGGCCTAGCCTTAATCGGGCTCAGGCCGGGCTCGAGCTTTCCCTCCAAATGGGGGCCTGCCAAGGCCGGGCCCTGGCCGGGCCCGGCCTTATGGCTGCCATGGCAGCAAGCTGCCATGCTGCCAAATCGGGCTTTTTAAGAGCCCGGTAAATCGGGCTTTGCCCGGCCCAGCCCGGGCCGGGCACCGAGCCGGGTTTTTGCCTAATATGGGGGCCCAGTTAGGCCCCCTAAGACCGGCCCGGGCCCAGGCGGGCTTTGTGCGGGCCAAGGCCTCGACGAGCTTTTTCCGGGCCGGGCCCGAGCCGGCCCCCTGGGCCCGTTTTTTTTTGAAAATCTATAATATATATGTATATATATATATAATTTGATTTAAAATTAAAATAATTAATTCTATGTTGAAGTCGGCTCATTTGCACTTTTTAATAAACTTGCATTTAAATCGTCAAACAAAGGTTTAACACTATTTAATCTTTGGATTGTGGATATCAAAGTTTATTTCATACACGCTCGTACGAGAATTTATTAGAGAACGATTCGAATGCCTCACAATTTCCTTCATTTCCCTTAAGTTGGCGTTACTCATCTTTTTTTTCAAATTTTGTAATTGAGCGCAGAATTATATTTCGAAATCCAATTATCCACAATTTGAGCTTCCGTATTCCTCTGTGAGATTAGCCAATCTGGATCTGAAACATCTGGCCCCCATATGTCCAAGCAATGAGACCCTATATGTATATACATATTGGTAATGAATTAATAAATCATATTAAAACAAATATTAAGTTAGAACTATATGTATGCGTGTGCAAATAGATATGGGTGGAATACCTTTGGTTGTTGGTAAGGCCACAATAGTGCTGGATATGTTTTGCAAGACTCTGCAATAGTATTAATGCCCAAAAAATATAATGAAAGTTAGGGTATTCATCAAATCAAAATTAATAATATTTCAGTGAAAACCATATTAATGTTAAATAATGTAGTTACCCTCCACTACTCCACGGGTCTTTTAAACCATTGGAGAATATTATGTTGCTTCCAAAGTCTTTAAGAACTTCTTTAATATTCTGCATAATTTGTTGAACAAATATTATTGAAATAAGATAATTAAATATATTATTTGAAATTGTATGTTTTATTTAAAATCTTATGCCTCAGATTTCTTAATCATGGCAAATACAACAATAAAAAACAATGCAATTTTAAAGTGGAAATATATAAATATTTTCTATAATGTAGTTATTAATTGCAGTTGAAAATTAAAAGAGTTTGAGGGAAAACATTTTATGGGATGGAGAACAAAACTTACATGACCACCATATTCTGTGGTTATCCAATGAGGTCGTGGAAGCACATTAAACAACATTTTGCATTGTGACATGTAATCTGTGAGGTTAAAAGGCGATTCCTCAAACATTTGTTCCTTGCCGGTACAACCTATTGGAAACACCATCTCTGTGCATTTCTAAAAAAAAATTTGAAAAAAAATGTACAAAAACATTAAACAATGCTTTTACATTTAATGTTGATACTGTAGGATAAAAAGCTAGGAAGAAATACCTGCCAACTCCATCCAGAAAGTCTGTCATCTTCATTCTGTTCTTCCTCACTCCACACTTCCAGGCAATTAGAAAAGCCGCGCATTCTTTTGGCTCCAAAAGCTATCCTTCTTAGAGGATCAATTTCATGCGGATCTTTATCAATTGCTTCGCATAACACGTTCAGTCGGTTAGACGAGGGATCGTCGAATTGTGCGCTTTCTTCATAAATGTGTTTCAAAAAATAATTAAGATCTTCAACGGAGGTCAAAGGCCTGTCATATCGGTCCAAATTAAGCAAAAAATAACAAATATTCTGAGAAGGTACACATAAAAGCTATGTTTAGTTCTATATTTATAGCAGCAAGCAAACCTGCATGTATTGAACATTTGGCTCAATGAAGTCAACCCGTCATATTGTGCTGCCTTTTTTTAATTCTTTGTGCCATGAATTCTTGATAGTCCTGTAGCAGCTCTCACTGCTCTCCTATCAAATAATGGAAATCACAGCTCAAATTGTTATTAGAAATCAAATATATGATTCCCTTAAAATTGATAGGGAATGTTACTTACTCTAAAATCATGCGTGACAACGCTACAAAATCCATTATGTGGAGTGATATCATCGAAGTAGAGGATGGGAGCAGATGAAGCCAAAGCTCCAAGGATTATATGCGGATATTTCAATCGAAGCCAGGCAGCAAGCACTGATGAAAAATGATACCAATTATCATCAACTACTTCAAAAGTAATTATGCTAATATTATAACCTACTTTATTTTCTCATTCTTCATTTTTTTATTGTATTAAAACCTGCATATTATTCTCTACGAACACAAAAGTTTAATTCTAATGGTACAAAATATAATAACTTTCATTTCTTCCCATCTAGATCTTTGTTGCAACGTAGATGAAATATATCATCATACCCGCACAATTATATATATATATATATATATATATATTCTTAATATTCTAAGAATGTTATGTAAATAAATTAAAAAAAAATCAAATAAATATCACGGGAGACAAAAGGCTAAATAAAATAAAAGCCAGGAGGAGTTGACAGAGTAATTGGCTTACTTCCACCATAAGATCCTCCTACGGCAATTACTGGAGAATTTTCAGCAGACAAATTTTTTTTTAAATCTGTAATCAACTGGGCACAATCTGCAAGTGCTTGTTCTGAACTTAAATACTGAAGAGTGCTGGAGTTTTTATGTGCCTCTTCTTTTGAACCAAATGGGTTGGATTCTCCATAATACCTATGCTGTTTATCAAACATAAATATCGCATCAAAATTACATTGATTTTATAACCTCTCGTCACTCATTTTCTCTATAAAATAGACAAAATGAATGAATAAATGATTAACCTAATTATTAAATATTACACCAATATAATGACTTCCCTTATAGACAGTAGACAATACGAATGCTTTATTTAATTTAGATGCATATACTGTACGCTCACCTCTATGAGCACCAAGAGAGATTTAAAGCGAGGGGCATTGTCGACGAGAAATCCGGTGGTTTCCTTTCTAATCATAAGTTCCCTCTGTTAAATTTTTGTGTGCTTCTGATCAAGGACACCAACGATGAACAAAGACGGTTGTATTATAACTAGGCAAACAATTTACAAGAGAGAAGCTGACTACAAGGTGCATACACCTTGAATCACGTCAGCTGAAATATATGAAAAAAACAACAACTTGTCGCGGACAAGGTCCGCTTCTCCACTAGGTGTCGTTGAGCTTGTCAACGCACTCTCCACTTCAACTCACTCAACCCTGCACGCTTCACCTCACAGTGCACTCTCCACCTCTCGCTGAGGTGCGGGTTGGGGTCGGACCTCTTGGGGTGTAGGCACACTCTCACTCTCACTCAACTCTTCTCTTCTCTATCTCTCTCTCTCTTCACTTTCGCATTAGCTCTTTTTCATTGGGGGGGGGGGGTATTTATAGGCAACACACAAATGAGGGTAGGAGGGGGGGGGGGGGGGGGGGGGGGGGGGGGGGGGGGGGGGGGTGGGGGGGGGGGGGGGGGGGGGGGGGGGGGGGGGGGGGGGGGGGGGGGGGGGGGGGGGGGGGGGG
>JAWHQI010001998.1:0-48955 GCA_033032865.1 Dactylorhiza incarnata
ATTAAAGTTTAAAGTTTGTAAAACCCTTATTCACCTCCCCCCCCCCCCCCCTAAGGGAGCCTACAGATCCAACAGGAAGTATGGTTGGAGCTTTCTTGCAGATAGATGAGGGTGAAGGCCGTTTTATCGGCCGATGGTATCTGGCCTCGGTGTCGGTGAGGACCTTGCTGAGATAGTAGACAGGCCGCTGAACTCCTCCCTCATCCTTTATGAGCACCGAGCTGGCGGTCGTGGGAGATATTTCCATATAAAGGAATAGGACCTCTCCAGGGATAGGTTGGACAGAAACGGGGGGCGAGTCCAGGTATTGCTTGAGGTGCTCAAAGGAGGTCTGACACTCGTCCCGTCCACTGGAATCTGGAGTGGCATACCCCCCGAAGGATTTTGAAGAAGGGACGTATTTATCTCATGTCCGCGCCACGAACCGCGAAAGGCAGCAATCCTCCCATTTAAGTGTTGTACTTCTTTGATGGAACGGGGTGGCGACATGTCTCCTAGTGCCTTGATATTTTCTGGGTTTGCCTCAATCCCTTGATGGGTCACCATGAAACCCGGAACTTTCCTGCCGTTACACCAAATGCGCACTTACTGGGATTAAGCCGCATTTGGAAGCGGCGAAGGAGCTGGAAGCATCCCTTCAGGTCTTCCATGTGGGGTCGCGGCGGTGGATGCTCTTGACTAGCATGTCGTCTACGTAAACTTCCACCATTCTCCTGATTAGATCTTTGAACGCTTTGTTCATCAGCCTCTGGTAGGTCACCCCGGCATTCTTGAGCCAAAAGGCATGACCTTGTAACAATAAACTCCTTTGTCTGTTTGGAAGGCGGTGTGTTCTTCGTCTTCTGGGTTCATCCTGATTTGATTGTAGCCTGAATATGCATCCATGAAGCTGAGAAGCTCATGTCCAGCTGTTGCATCGATCAACTGATCGATGCTTGGAAGAGGAAATTTTTCTTTCGGGCACGCCTGGTTTTAGATTGCTGTTGTCGACACACATCCACCACTTCCTCGAGGATTTCTTGACCATGACCACATTGGATAGTCATGTGGGGTATTTTGCTTCGCGGATGAACCGCGCATCTAGGAGCTTCTCCACCTCTTCTTCAATCGTCTTGAGCTGCTCTGGGGCAAAGTTTTGCTTCTTCTGGATCACTGCCCTGCAAGCAGACATAATGTTTAGAGAATGGGAGATGACTTGAGGATCTACCCCCGGCATGTCTTCCGAACTTCACGCGAAGACGTCCTCGTTAGCGCGCGAGGAAGATAATGTATTCCTCCCGCTCTTCCTTGGATAGAAGAGCCCGAGTTGGACTGTCCTGGTCAGATCTTGCTGGGAAAGCCGTACTTCTATGATCCCTTCGACAGGCGATCCGTGCTGTAGCGTGGTTTCGTCCCGTAGATCAAAGTTGTCGATGCTGAGGGCGATAGCTTCTACCGTTGGGCCTGCTTTAGGAACACGTTCTTGCTGCCTCTTGGTTTCATATTACGACCCTTATCCCAGCGGAGGTTGGGAATTTATGGCCAAGTGCTGGATAGACGGATTGCTCCAAATATGGATTGGAGCGGTCTTCCAAAGATGGCATTGTAGGCGAATATTGGGAAAAACCTTTTGATTTAACTTAACAAATTAATTAAAAGTGATTTTATCCCTAGGATTAAATTACCCATTGTATAGTGAAGGTAATCTGGTCATTAGGTGTCTTAGGATGTCACACTCAACCTAGGGTGCCAAGATCATATCAAGAGAAACACAAATCTGGTGAAGTTAATATTTGCGTCGAATAGAAGCGATGCAACATCGAATGGATGTTGACGCTACTCTAACAAGAAGTCCAAGCAACATACTCTTTCTGTCAGAGTAGATCAAGTCAACGTTACGTCGAATAGATATCGACGCAGAAGCCATGGACCTGTCGAAGTACTTTGTGAAGTCGACGCAGCTTCTACTTCAATTCAACGCAGAAGGAAATATATGTCGAAGTCATCTAAAGTCGATGCAACATTGACTTCTTCTTGACGCACATAATGAAGCTCAGAGTCATGCCTTCAACTTGACGGTTACGTCGATTGGGTATCGACGCAACGTTGACTAGCTGAGTTCAATCAGAGCAAGGATGAATTCGAAGCTGCTCCTACAAGAACTCGAAGGTGCGCCGATAAGAGAGAAGAACTCGACGCTGCGTCAAATATAGTCTGAAAAGGGAAACCTTTTCAGTTGTCATTTTGGACCCTCTCTCATGGTTACCTCTCTCAAGACCGTTCTCCAACGGCTCCCTAATTACCTCAAATGGAATGAAGAATTAACAGAGGACAGAGAAAAGCTTTCTTGGAAACAAGCTTTATGTTGGTGGACGGGTTAGGAATTAAAAAGGAAGAAGAAGTAAATGTCCAGACAAAAATACCTTTTCAGGCCTTACCAGAAAAGGAAACAATTCAAAAATTGAACAGGGATAATAAAGGCAAGAGAAGAAAGAGAAAGAGAGGCATTCATCACAATGACATATTGTTCTACTGGGCTCCTTCTTCTTCCTCTCTCTCACAGGAACCTTAACAGAAGAATATACAGAGAAGAAACAACAGTTGCTCCCTTCTCTCCAAGAACAAAACAGAACAAGGCTGCTCATCAACACAATCATATAACAGCCAGAGTTCAATCAGAAAGAAGATAGAAGGATCTGACAAACATAGCTTCTGCAAATTATCACCATCATAAGCAGCAGTTCATCAAGAGCAGATCCAGTTAAAAGATACAAGAAGTTGTTCTTCATACATCCATCATAAGAATTCTGAAAACAAAATTCCTACACCCTTCCTCTTCCTCTTCTTTCTCTTTCTAATTCCCTTTTGTAAAAGAGTTTTATTAATCTCTTCCAAAGGATTCAGTGGTTCAAGATCTCATTATCAAAAGATCTGGTGGTTCAAGATCTCCTTATCAAAGATTTGGTAGTTCAAGATCTCCTTATCAAAAGATCAGGTGGTTCATGATCTCCTTGTCAAAAGATCAGTGGTTCTGAGAGTCTCTTTACCAAAAGACTCAGGCACAGTGGTGCATCCCTACCAGGTGGTAGAAGAGGGGAGTACCCACATTTTGGGGAACCTCTATAAAAAATTCTGTGTCTTCTGGATTGTCAATTTTCTGTGCTGTCCCTCAGAACTTAGATTTCATTTACTGCTTTTTCTTTCATTACTTAACTACAGTTATTTATTCTGGATTTATCTTGGAGAGACATAATACTTATGTTTTATTGTACTTGCACAAATCGAATATAAATAAATTTAAATCTCTATTCCCCCCTCTAGAGGATTCTCAGAGGCACACTGTGCACTTTCAATTGGTATCAAAGCGAGGTTGATCATTAAAAGGTTAACATCTTGATCAAAAAGACCTCCTACTCTTATTTCTTTATTACAAACATATTTATTAAAGAAAATGAGTTCTAAGGATTATACTTCTACAAGACCTCCAGTGTGTAATCTGAATATGTTTACACTCTGGAAGGCTAAAATAAATGTATATGAATTCTATTGATGAGGAAATCTTTAATGTCATCCTCACAGGTCCTCCAGTCCTAATAAGGAAAGACATCAGTGGAAAGGTCATACAAACTTCAGTCCCCAGAGCAGAATGGACTGATGATGAGAAAAAGGTCAAGGCATGTGATGCCAAGTCCATGAACATACTGGTCTCAACTATGTCTGATGACATATTCCAGAAAGTTGATGATTGCAACTCTACAAAAGAGATCTAGGAATCTCTCTCTAGACTGGTTGAAGGAAGCTCTGATGAGAGGAAAGACAAAAACAATTTTAAGAAAAAGGCTGATGAAAGCATTGCAGAAATGTATGACAGATTCAACCTCATCATAAAGGAGCTGAGAGGGCTTGACAAGGAAATCTCTCTGACAGAAATTAATGACAGCTCCTCATGTGCTTCCCAAGCACATGGACTCTAGAATTTGGGCTATTAGAGATTCTAGATGCCTCAGAGAGATATCAACTGATGCTCTCCTGGGAAAGCGCAAGTCCTATGAGCTTCTACTAAAAGAAGGGCTGGGTCAGAAGCCCATGAAAGGACACCAACTCCTAAAGAGAGGACTCTTGCATTAAAGACTGCAGAAGCAGAGTCCTCCACCACTGAAGAGGAAATGTTCAATCTCTTGGCAAAGAGATTCAAGAAGTGGGTCAGGACAGAAGATTCCAGAAGGAGAGAGAGGAGCTCAAGCAAGCCAAGGTATGATAAACTCCTAAACATGAGATTATTTGCTTTTCTTGCAGAAAGCCCAGACATATCTCTACGGAATTTCCTGAGGAGGAAAGAACAAGAAAAATAAGCAGAGGAAGGAGCACAAGAAGAAATCCATCCTGAGAAAGGATAGGAGAGGACAGAAAGGTTTAATAGCTGAGACCTTGAGTGATTCTGATTCTGAATCAAACTCCTCCTCATCTGATGATGATGAAGATGGTGGACCAGAAGAAGCCTACTTGATGGCTCTGGAAAATTCCACTGTAGAAACTGAGGTAAGCATCTTTGAAAACTTTGACTTTTCTTCAAAAGATTTTAAAGAGTGTTTTAAGGAATTTTGCCAAGACTGTTGGAACACACGGTTTTTCCCGCATCCCTTTGATTTGAGAATAACAAATCCTACTTGTATTTGATCTTATTTGTCATTGTGTTTTTAGCATGCAGGCTTGCACAGATATGACACTAGGATGTTGTTATTGGTCTGGACTCGCTCTCAAGATGAAAATAAAAGAAGAAGCTATCGCCCGGCGTCAACTCTTAACGTCGGCGTTAAACTTTGTTTCCGCCAAGATGCAAAATGAATGGAGGGAAGCTGCCGTGGTTGCATGAGCAATTTAGGAATGATTTGACTCAACGCCAGTGTTAACTCTTAACGCTGGCGTTAACTTTTGTTCCTGCCAAGATGCAAAATGAATGGAGGGAAGCAACCGTAATTGCAGGAGTATTTTGGGAATATTTGACTCAATGCCCGACGTTAGAGTCAACGTCAGCGTTAAGGTTGCCTAAAATAAAAGTTTCCAAAGATGCAGAATCTCCTTCATGTTTTGAAGATCCGAGCCATCAAGTTATTTCTATAACTGAGTCAATGCCCGACGTTAACTCTTAACGCCGACGTTAGCTTCCAGTCCTATAAAAGGTGGATTTCGTCTTCTCCAACTGCTCATTGCTAAGAGCCCTATTCCAGCACTTCAGAAACTCCTTGAGGGCCATATTTTTCCATATCATCATCTCCCGCACAAATTCAAAAGGAGGAATCGAAGGAGGCTTAGATCAACACGCTAACTCAATGCAAAGAACACACGCTTGGACTTCAACAATCTTTAGCGATTCTTCAGCGTCTCCTTCAGATTACCTCATAGGGAGTTTTATATTTGTCTTTTGTATTTGTCTTTATTTTTATCTTTGTAATCGGTTCAGAATTCGCCTCGTGTTGGTGAATAGGTCTGGGTAAGACTTAGGGAGTAATTCGCCTCGTGTTGGCGACTAGGTCTAGGGAGTAGATCTAGGGATGCTCGAGGCCTTTCTGGGGATAGGAAGGCTAGAGCGGCTTGAGGCCGTATCTGGGGAGAGATTGGCTAAAGCAAACCGGTTCATGGGGATACGAGTCGACATAGAAAATGAAAAGAATATTTCATATTTTGCCTTCGATTTCTAGCGTCATAGAAATCAGATTTTGTAATCAATTTTATAAATGATAATCATGTCTTTTCTTGTTTAATAAAATTGATTTCATTTCTAATTTCATTATCTATTTACTTTTGATTTAACTTACTTCTACCAAAATATCAAAAGTTTTCTATAAAAGTTTAAAGTTTTCTAAAACCCTTATTCACCCCCCCCCCCCCCCTCTAAGGGCGCCTCAAGATCCAACAAGTGGTAACAGAGAGAGGTTATTCCAAATCGGCTTAACAACTGGGAATAATGGCGTCTCTTGATCATGATCTCGCTTCTACTAGTGGGAAAATTTTAATATAAATGAAAAAGTATTATCACCACCTTTATTTATGTGCAAAAATTATAAAGGGTGGAAAATATTAATGAAAAATTTTCTTAAAGCCTTAGATGAAAAGGTTTGGAATATTACCATTGAAAAGCTATCTAGCGTACTAACTAGAAATGAAATTGTTTTAAATGCAAAATCTATAAATAGTTTATTTTGTGCGCTACACCAAAATATTTTCAAACTTATTTATAATTTACCTACCGCATATGAAATTTGGAGTTTTCTTGGAAGAACTTATGATTCTCCTTCTGCAGGTATGGAACAAACGCAAGACTTGGAGCACATACAAGCTTGCACAAATGTTCAAAAAGGCTCCTCACATGATGGATCCATGAAAGCACATCAAGTGGAAGGGATGATGTAAACTCCTGTTTGGGTGTGGAAGATGAAGAAGACAAAGGAACTATATGTTCAAATATCGCATCGTCGACAAGCAATGTAAGGAGATCAAATTCCGCTTTGGTACCTCTATTTTTACATTTCAATTGCTACAATCTACTAAACGTAAGATTAAGAAATAAAAAAAGGCTAATGCAAAACTACGTTTAGAAAATAAAATTTTGAAAGCACATGTAAATGTAAAATCCAAAAATGACGTGTTTAAATATCCATCATGTTCTTCATTTGAAAACTGCACACCTTGTAGTGATTATAATGAATTAAAAGAAAAATACAAAGTACTTGAAAAGGAAGTTATTTTTGTAAAAGAACAAAAATGAAAGATTATGTTTAGAAAATTCATCCTTGAAAAATAATTGGGTTATGTGCAAAACTTATAAAATTGAAATTAAAGAGATGGATGAAACATTTGAAGAATTATGAAATAATTATCAAACTCATATTGACTATATTGTGCCCACTTTTAAAAATAGCACAATAGCCTATAGTAAAGCTATACATTATCTTAAGATCAAGAATGATGAATTAAAAACAAAAATCAACTTTCTTATGAAAATTATGAATAAAAATCACAATACATAAATTCACAATATCAAGTAACATCTAAAAACAAGTTGAATATGAATGTCTTGACTAAACCTAAAAATGGGAGTAAGGAACACAAAGTATTTGTAAATCAAAATCCCAATCACTATTATTTACAAAATCATTCTTCTCCCAACTTAAAAATAGAAGTACACAAATTTCCTATGAAAAATATTTTCAATCATCATTACAATTATACTCTTCAAAATAAAGACAACCATAATGGAAATTTGATACATAAGAATAACATTAAACCAAGGTTTGAATGAAGACCCAAAGTTAAAGATGAAACACAAACTCCACTCAAAAGGGCTCATTCATTTCCATCTCCCCAAAAGCAAACACGATGCATTTGGGTACCCAAAGGAACCATCCCACTTGGTCCCCTTTGGATACCTAAATCTCTTATTCATTAGGTATCATACAAATGCATGAAGTAGAAATAATTAAATATGAAATATCATCAACTCTACTTCATGATATGCTTAAACTTTTTTGTTAACCATCATGTTATGGTCATTTTCTATAACATGTGATATGACTTTCACACATTAAGCCACAAATTCATTAATGAATTAAATTGAGTAAAAGTCATATCATCTCTCAAGTGACCTATCTATCCTTTTTATTTTAACCCTCTAAATCCATTACCTTTAAAAGTCTTATATCATCATTATAAATTAAATGCTAAATGCTTATATGATATTATCAAGACTAATAAAATAATTGTCAAAAAAGGATTTAAAAGAAATTATGGGTAAATGTATAAAATGCTCAAGTGGTTGATTATTTATTTAATATCCTTGTGTCATTTGATAGCCTCTAATAATTTGTTTACTCATAATCATAAAAAATCGGAATTTAGCAATCGCAAAAATTACATGTTGTAAGAAAAAAATCAAATTTACAAAAATATGCGAGATTTCGACCTAAACTTCAAACGATCATAACTTTTTATCCGCTTTTCAGAATTTTGCCCACAATAGCTTTTCAGAACGAGGTCGAGAAGTTCTATGCAATGGCAAGCCAGCTTTACTCGTTTGAGTTCATTTCGACCCTCAAAACTGCCAAAATTCAACTTAGTTTAGAAGTTATCTCAAATTTTCCTATTTTGGGAATTTTTTTTGTCAAAGGATTGTACATCACGTTTTCCTAAGTACCATTCCAATGACCTTAGAATCAACCTTATACCTATTAAAAATAACTCACAAGATTAAATCACATCATTCTAGGTCTATGAAGAGTTAGGTTGAAGCTCCATGTTGAATATATGCAAATCTATTATATGCTTCACATAATATTGCACCTTGTTATCATAACTTTTCATCTAGCATCATCACTCAGTATAAAATGTCTATGCTAGTTATATCATGTCATGTTATGCGAAAGAAAATTAGAATAATGAAAGTTTGGAAGTCAAGAAAATTATATATATATATATATGTTGTGGTTAATAATCAAAAATTCAAAGTGAAAATTTACAAAAACTTTTCAAAATAACCAAAAATGTTTTCTCATTATATTCATTATTCACCTTACAATCTTTGTCTATGATATTTTGATAAGGTTGAATATGAATTGTTTTACATACCTCACCTACCTCATTATGAAGAATTAATCATGAGTGCCTAAATTTCAATGTGATAAAATTAATGATCATGCAAAATCAAAAGGTCTTTTAACTTATAACATTAAATATAATTACAAAAGATCCTTTCTGCTTCTAACATATGATTTGTGATCATGATAATTATATGAATGAAATATGTTTTGTGTGTATCCATGTATCTCACCTATATGTAAACTTTAGAATCATCTTCATACTAATAAGAGCAAATCAAATAGAATCATCACTTTATTCTAGGTCTAAAAATTGAAATACTATTTTTGAATACATGCAACATTAACTCTATTAATATTATGGCATAACATTGCTTTCAAACTCATCATTCTAGCATTATCAACTAATAAATATTATCATTCATGTTAGTTGTCTAATAATGTCATAATGAATCCATCTTAAAGTAGAACAATTAAAAATTAAAACTCATAATAACTATGTTGCTTTAAAATATAATTAGAAATCAATCTCCCATAAAAGCAATAGTTTACAAATTGTTTCCATAATACAAAATGCTTAGGATGTCCATTATCATTCACCCACATTATGTATCTCACAATAGCGAGGGCGTAGGATTGTGTGCATTAGAAGACCTAACCTCTAAGTCATGTCTTGTACTTAACCGGGGAGGGTTCCAGTGGGGTCTTGCGAGGCACTGGGGGGAAAGAGTGCTAGGTTGAGCGTTCTCTAATGTGTGCATATGGGATTAACACCCCAACCTACAACATATGTGCAGCTCCTCATGCCCATCGTCACTTAGTACAGGGCTAGTGTGTAGGCATATAGTTAGGGTATTAAAATCTAGGACATTATTATATCGTATATTTTGCATGCACTCTTATGATTATATTATTCATGCATTCTTGTTTTGATCAAACATGCTTATCTTGTGTTTTGCATATTTTATCATTTTTGAGCTTTAATGATCTTGTAAAACACAAGTATTTGAAAACCAAATAAAAATATGTAAACCTTATTTGAACAAATAAAACATGTTTAATGAGTCTTCTAATGATCTCCAAAATGTCTGAAATTTATATACTAAGAAGGCCTCTCTATAAGAACTCGAAATCAAAGAAAAGTTTTTTCAAAAATGCATGAAATCATCTACTGACTCAGCGTTAAGTAGTTAACGCCAGACGTTAGTCTCTAATGCCAACGTTAGAAAATAACGCCTAGCGTTAGCCTTCTGTGCAAAATTGCCAATATCATAATGCTAAACAATATCTGATCACTATATCTCTTAGTTCAGTCTTCATGCAATCTGATTAACATTATTTGAATTAACATTCTTAAAAATAATTTTACAACCTTTTTATGGAAAAGTATTCAACAATTTTGAGCCTTCTAATCCTCTTTCAGTTTTCTGAAATTTCTACACCAAGAAGGACTATATCCATATTCATTATTCCAAATGAAAAAATTTCAAAAATCTCAAAAAACAGAGTTCTGATTGGGCGTTAAGTAGTTAACGCCAGGCGTTAGTCCTTTTTGCCAAATTGAAATTCTATTTTCTCTACACTATTTCTAGTATTTTATAATGATCTTTCTCTTTTTCTTTTCTTAGTTTTTGAAATTAATTTATTATTAATTTGGTTGTTTTATTCCAAAATACAAAAAAATAATCAAATAATTCAAAATAATCAAAAATATATTTTTGTTATTTGTTTTGTTTTAAATATTTACAAAACTATGGTTTGACTATAAGATTTCACAAGAGCAAACTTATTAGTTATTTTGTTTCAAATGGTCAAAATTGATTAGGCATAGCACTTAAAGATTATCTTCAATGTCTAATTTTAATTTCAAATTTCCTAAACATTGGTTTATCTTCATGCCTTGACCTTAATATGATTATGTGCAATGAAATAGTATATAGAAAATTGTGTATGATTGCCTTAGCATGTCTCTAAGTATGAGAGTAATGTTTTATGCTAATCAATGATTCACTTCACTATTTTGGTAATCTACATGTGCTCATAATCTTAGTCCTTACATGATTGTGTAGTGTAATAGTTTTAGACATATTAAGTTGTATGTCTAAATTACTACACCGTCTTCAAAAATAATTTCATGCACACATAGAAGTGTTATTTCAATAATATTAATGTTTGCAACAACAAGTGAATTCGGAGACCTTTTGTCTCAAAATAAAATCTGAAATAAAAAGTCAAAGATAACTCCACCAAGCACTACTCACCCTCCTGATAAGTCTTATGAGCATTGTGAGGTTGAGCACCTTGGAAAGAATTGTAAAAATGTCTTGTGCAAACATATTTTTTATCACTTCTTTTGTACACCGGATCACTAAAATAAAATTTTATAATAAAAAAAGACTTATGTGATCCTCCAAACAATACTTCGCTCCCTGATAAGTCTTAATGAGCATTGTATGGGCAAAGCACCTTGGTAGTTGTACTTATGCTATGTGCTTTGAAATTTTATTCTAGACATGATATGTGAAAGTAATTATAAGATTACATTCTTAATGTTGTTGTTACTATTTCATTACATATGTCATGTGTTTTGATTATTTCACTTGTATACTTTTAAAACAAAAACATCTTTGCACACATCATTGACTTTCATAAAGCTTCTACTCATGAGAATTGGATCCTAATGCAAAATTACATAAATCTCTAAAAACTTAAGTAAAAGCACTAGTTGCAATGCATGATTTCTATAATGTTTTCTTTACTTGGAATACGAATTGGTTACATTGTAGTTATTATCTTTTGACTATGTTGATTCATGCTTGCCTATTTGTTATAAAAAATTTCAAAGTTAAAATGCTCAAATGTGAAGAGTCTAGATATATTGTTGAAATGATCAAACTATTATAAAAATATAAATCTTAATAACTTTGTTTTATCTTTCCGCATTCCTACTTGACTATGTGGTTTTTTACCATGTGTTCTCAGGCTTATTTCTAAGGATTTGCCTTTCACTTGTACTTGTCAAACAATATTGCATTTCTTCCAACAAGTAATATTCTTCTTAAATTTAATTTGAAATGCAAGTGGTAGAATTCCTTTGGTAAAATTATGGAATGTTTGTTCTTTCATGCTTATCATATATTTTTTCCGTTATGCTACTCTCTCCTTTAGCTCGATCATGACTCACTTTATGCTTACACAAAACTCTTAATCCTTTCTTAGTTATGTCCCAAATTTGTCTTCTTTAATTCTAGTTTTGTTTCACTCCACCCTCTTTTGCTAATAACAAAAGGGGGAGAATAAAATGATAAATCATAATGATTAAAGGAGTAGGATTCCACTAGATTAAGGGTGAGCATGAATCTAGTCTATGGGATCATACACTAAGAGGGAGCACTTAAGTAGGGGGAGCATAATTTAACAATCTACTATAATTCTTATTAATGTCTAAATATTGCTTAGTGGCATACATCCTTCTAAAAACACATCTATCTTATATATGAATCTGATTTATCTATATTGGATTTGTTATTATCAAAAGGGGGAGATTGTTGGAACAACGGTTTTTCTGCATCCCTTTGATTTGAGAATAACAAATCCTACTTGTATTTGATCGTGTTTGTCATTGTGTTTTTAGCATGCATGCTTGCACAGATATGGCACTAGGATGTTGCTATTGGTCTAGACTTGCTCTCAAGATGAAAAGAAAAGAAGAGAGTTACCGCCCGACGTTAACTCTTATGTCGGCATTAACTTTTGTTCCCGCCAAGATGCAAAATGAATGGAGGGAAGCTGCCGTGGTTGTATGAGCAATTTAGGAATGATTTGACTCAATGCCCGACGTTAACTCTTAACGCCAACTTTAACTTTTGTTCCCGCCAAGATGCAAAATGAATGGAGGGAAGCAGCCGTAATTGCAGGAGCATTTTGGGAATGTTTTGACTCAACGCCCGACGTTAGAGTCAACACCAGCGAAGGTTGCCTAAAATAAAAGTTTCCAAAGATGCAGAATCTCCTTCCTGTTTGAAGATCTGAGCCATCAAGTTATTTCTATAACTGATTCAACGCCCGTAGTTAACTCTTAACGTCGGCGTTAGCTTCCAGTCCTATAAAAAGGTGGATTCGTCTTCATCCAACTGCTCATTGCTAAGAGCTCTATTCCAGCACTTCAGAAACTCCTTGAGGGCCGTATTTTTCCAGATCAGCATCTCCACACAAATTCAAAAGGAGGAATCGAAGGAGGCTTGGATCAACACGCTAACTCAATGCAAAGAACGCACGCTTGGACTTCAAACGATCTTCAGCGATTCTTCAGCGTCTCCCTTCAGATTACCTCATAGGGAGTTTTATATTTGTCTTTTGTATGTCTTTTATTTTATCTTTATAATTGGTTCGGAAATTCGCCTCATGTTGGCGACTAGGTCTAAGTAGGACTTAGGGAGTAATTCACCTCATGTTGGTGACTAGGTCTAGGGAGTAGATTCTAGGGGGTGCTCGAGGCCTTTCTATGGGGTAGGAAGGCCTAGAGCGGCTTGAGGCCATGTCTGGGGAGAGATCGGCTAAAGCCAACCGGTTCGTGGGGATACGAGTCGTATAGAAAAACGAAAAGAATATTTCATATTTTTGCCTTCGATTTCTAGCATCATAGAAATCAGATTTTGTAATCAAATTTATAAATGATATCATGTCTTTTCTTGTTTAATAAAATTGATTTCATTTCTAATTTCATTATCTCTTTACTTTTGATTTAACTTACTTCTACCAAAATATCAAAAGTTTTCTATAAAGTTTAAAGTTTTCTAAAACCCTTATTCACCCCCCCCCCCCCCTCTAAGGGCGCCTCAAGATCCAACAAAGACTACATTAATAATCAAAAGGAACTTGAAATAATAAAATCATAACTAGAAGTCCTTAAGAGAGATCATTTATACTCAATCAATTATGATCTGAGAGGTAACTATTTTAGAAAAAAAAAATATTATTAGATCAGAAATTCAGACCTAAATAAAGACTATAAAAGGCAAAAGCCTTTGAGGACTCCCTAAATGGAAGGAGCCAAAATATTAAAGATATCTCACAAAATCTCTCCAAGAGATTTGATCACCTTGATTAGGAAGCACAACCATCCACTAGCACTCAGATCCCCAAGCTACATTCTTGGGAAAAACCTGTAGCATCATTTAGGTCTAGACCTAATAATGGTTTAGAATCATATGAAGTTCACAATAACAATAACCCAAACAAACTCACCGTATTTAATAGGGTAAGCATCAGTAATCAACCAGGAATCTTAGGCAAACATCCCCTGGAGAAATCAAAGAAAATTTTAATGATAATAATCATACGTCGAATAGAACTCGACGTAATTTTAAGAATGCGTCGAATAAAACTCGACGGGGTCCAGCATATGCATCGACATCATTTCAAAGTAACTATGTGGGTGCATCGAATTACACTCAACGCAACCAATACCATGCTTCGAATGATTGTCAACGGGGCTATGCAGGTGCGTCGAATTCCATTCGACGCAACTCTAAAATTACGTCGATTCCTTCTCGACGCAGATCCTTTATACAAAATTACCAAACATCTAAACCTTTCTCTGCTTCAATATCTAGATGTTTTTGCTGCTCTAAATTAGGACATATTGCCAAGCTGCCTGAAACGAAGGTGAAGCTGTCCATTTATAGCCGTAATTGGCCAATCCAAAACCTCCAGCGAAGCTCTTCTTTCGAATCCAAAAGCACAGGTGTCCTCCATCCCATGAGCGATGAACCTCCCCCAAAAATATATATGTCCAGGAGGTGGGTCGAAGTACCTCCGGTGAGCTTTCCCTTCCCTCGCCCGAGCTTCTCCCCTGGTTTTGCTGCCAGTGCTTTCATCGTTGATTTAGGTTCCGGTTCTCAGCCATATGGGTTAAATATGTATATATATATATATATAATTGTAAATATTTATATACATATGTGCATAACTACCGGAATAGGAACGAGAAAATTACGCGGAGGGCACCGTCGTGTTCGTGTCAACCATACGAAGCTAACGGAATAATCCGAAGTTGTTTTAGAGTTCGTTCGCCCATAATTATTCTGTCAAGTCGTTGCATAACTTAAAGTAGCTCATTTTGCCAATTTTTCTCAAATCTCATCAGATATGAACGAAATGAATTGCGTTGCGCTCATCTTGATCTTACGAGTCTGATGTAAGTCACTGAGATCAATTCGAAGCTCGTTTGTTCAATATTTTAAAATGGCTTATTGTGACGCTCGATGTTACCCAAAATGGTCGTTTTCTCCAAACGACATCGAATTACAACGAAACGAGTTCTATTGCACTCGTATCGACCATACGAGTCTAATGCAACTGACGTAAGTCGATTCGAAGTATGTATGCTCACTATACTAAAATAGCGTCGCCGTGACGCACCACGATACTAAAAAATGGTCACTTTCACCAAATGACCTCGGATTGGAACGAAATGAGTTTCGTTGCACTCGTATCGACCATACGAGTCTAACGCAACTGACGGAAGTTGATTCATAGTATGTATGCTCACTATACTAAAATATCATCGTCGTGACGCACCACGATACTCAAAATGGTCACTTTCACCAAATGACCTCGGATTGGAATGAAACGAGTTTCGTTGCACCCGTATCGACCATATGAGTCTAACGGAACTGACAGAAGTCAATTCGGAGCACGTATGCTCACTATACTACTCGGCGTTGTGTCGAAGCATAACGCTACCAAAAAGAGTCATTTCCCTAACTGACCACCATTAGGTGGCGAAGGGAGGGTCGTGGATTCATTTCGACCCGGCTTAAGCTCCTCCAAGGGTTCAACTGAACCGGCTAGACCCTATTTTTAGAGTTGGGATGTTACAAAAAGTCACTTGAAGAAGAGATAGAGAAAAGGCTGATCATGTTTACAAAAGCCTCAACCTCTGGGAAGGAACAAGCAACTGCTGATGAATCAAAAGCAAGGTCTGCCGAATCAAATCCTGACAAAGAGCCTATATCAGATTTCCTGAGCCTAGAAGTCATAAATCTGATGACAGACAAGATCTTTGGTCTTGGTTTCACACTCAAGGATGTTCATCCTAATACAGAAATAGACATGGAGAAACTATTCAAAGCTCATGGAAGAATACAGAAGAAACCAGAGAAAGACACTCCTGCAAACTTCAAATATGTGGAAAAGAAATACAGGAGGGTATATGAGGACTTATTCATATTTCTCAAAGAAAGGAAGTGATACTCTTTTTGGGTAATCTATGATAAACTTTTATTGATCAATAATCAGATGCTTTTTCTATTTATCAGCACATCTAGTTTATTCTTTTGATATTGTCTTGTATGTTTGTCTATGCAAAAACTTTGAAAATCACTTTGAACAAATTGTAAAATTTGTTAAGATAAATAGGGGGAGATTGTTGGGAAAACCCTTTGATTTAACTTAACAAATTAATTAAAAGTGACTTTATCCCATAGGATTAAATTACTCATTGTATAGTGAGGGTAATATGGTCATTAGGTGTCTTAGGATGTCACACTCAACCTAGAGTGTCAAGACCATATCAAGAGAAGCACAAATCTGGTGAAGTTAATATTTGCGTCGAATAGAAATCGACGCAACATCGAATGGATGTCGACGCTACTCTAACAAGAAGTCCAAGCAACATACTCTTTCTGTCGGAGTAGATCAAGTCGACGTTATGTCGAATAGATATCGATGCCGAAGCCATGGACCTGTCGAAGTACTTTGTGAAGTCGACGCAGTTTCTACTTCAATTCAACGCAGAAGGAAATATATGTCGAAGTCATCTAAAGTTGACGCAACGTCTACTTCTTCTCGACGCACATAATGAAGCTCAGAGCCATTCCTTCAACTCGACGGTTACGTCGATTGGGTATCGTCGCAACGTCGACTAACTGAGTTCAATGAGACCAAGGGTGAATTCGAAGCTGCTCCTACAAGAACTCGATGGTGCATCGATAAGAGAGGAAGAGAACTTGACGCTACGTCGAATACAGTCTGAAAAGGGAAACCTTTTCAGCTGTCATTTTGGACCCTCTCTCATGGACCACCTCTCTCAAGAACGTTCTCCAACGACTCCATAATTACCTCAAATGGAATGAAGAATTAACAGAGGACAGAGAAAAGCTTTCTTGGAAACAAGCTTTATGTTGGTGGACAGGTTGGAATTAAAGAAGGAAAGAAGAAGTAAATGTCCAGACAAAAATACCTTTTCAGGCCTTATCAGAAAAGGAAACAAATTCAAAAATTAAACAAAGACAATAAAAGGCAAGAGAAGAAAGAGAAAGAGAGGGCATTCATCACAAACAACATACTGTTCTATTGGGTCTCCTTCTTCTTCCTCCTCTCACAGGAACCCTAACAGAAGAATATACATAGAAGAAATAACATTTGCTCTCCTTCTCTCCAAGAACAGAACAAGGTTATTCATCAACCCAATCATATAGCAGCCAGAGTTCAATCAGAAAGAAGATAGAAGGATTTGACAAACATAGCTTCTGCAAATTATCACCATCATAAGCAGAAGTTCATCAAGAGCAGATCCAGCGAAAAGATACAAGAAGTTGTTCTTCATACAACCATCATAAGAATTTTGAAAACAGAATTCCTACACCCTTCCTCTTCCTCTTCTTTCTCTTTCTAATTCCCTTATGTAAAAGAGTTTTATTAATCTCTCTTCCAAAGGATTCAGTGGTTCAAGATCTCCTTATCAAAAGATCTGGTGGTTCAAGATCTCCTTATCAAAAGATCTAGCAGTTCAAGATCTCCTTATCAAAAGATCTGGTGGTTCATGATCTCCTTGTCAAAAGATCAGTGGTTCTGAGAGTCTCCTTACCAAAAGACTCAGGCACAGTGGTGCATCCCTACCAGGTGGTAGAAGATGGGAGTATCCACATTTTGGGGAACCTCTATAAAAAATTCCGTTTCTTCTAGATTGTCAATTTTCTATGTTGTCCCTCATTGCTTAGATTTCATTTACTGCTTTTTCTTTCATTACTTAACTGCAGTTATTTATTCTGGGATTTATCTTGGAAAGACATAATACCTAGGTTTTATTTTACTTGCACAAATTAAATAGAAATAAATTTAAATCTTTATTCACCCCTCCCCCCTCCCCTCTAGAGGATTCTCAGAGGCACACTGTGCACTTTCAGCGGAAGTGGACTCTACCACCACAAACTGAACGTTATGCATTGCTTGCCTCGGAAACTCGCCCAATATGACTGGATGGGTGATCATTCCCTGAACCGGGATGGGTCTATTATCGAAGCCATAGACGGGCCCGGCTGCAGGGCTGAGCAGATCTTTTGGGAGCTTCATGCCTTGCAGAGTGGATAAGAATAGGGCGTCGACCGAGCTTCCATTGTCGACCAATATCCTCTTGACATTGAAGCACGGGTCCCCGATTCCCGCACTGATGATGAGTGGGTCTTGATGCGGTAGTCATAATCCTTGCAGGTCCTCTTCTCCAAAAGTGATGGTGATGTCCTACTTGAGCTTCTTGTCCTCATGGTCCCTCGGGGGCTTGGCGATCGAGAGGATTTGCGCAGCTAGGGCGGGTGGTTCGACGATGGTCTCGATTTCTCCTATCATTGGCCTGCCTCCGGGTGCGCCTCGAGGAGCAGGAGGCTGCTCTCTTATTTCCCTGGGTAGCCGCTGCTGCCCGGGAATCTGTCCTTGTAGGAATCTCCCCAGGAGTCCTTGGCGGATGAGTGGCTCAATCTCATCTTTCATCTTGGAGCACTCTTCAGTGGTATTCCCAGTTCCTCGGTGGAACTCACAGTATCTTGATTGATCGTTCCTCGGATTCGGGGGAGGCATCCTGGGCCTTTGGAGCTCCGAGTTATTCTGTATGGCGTAGAGCAGATTATTCTTTGTGGTGTTTAACGGGGTGTATACTCGGGGCGGTCGCAGATCAAATTCTCTTCGTGGATCACGATGGCGCTCACCATTGCAACGCTCTTCACTGCGTTGTTCTTCATGCCCTCTAGGAGCCTGCTCTGACCCCCTCTTCCTCTTTGTCTGCCTTCAAACTATTGACGGTGCGCTTTGATGGCTTCGTCGGCCGCTATCTGAGCTTCCACCCGATGAACGAGATCGGGATAACTTGGAATTGTTTCCCTCATTAGAGCTGAGTAAAAGCAACTTGGGCGGAGATCCCCCAGGAAAACTCCTCGCAGAAGCTCAGGATCGACCCCTGGGATTTGTCGAGCCTCGGTACTAAAGTGGCAGAAAAAGTCCTTAAGAGTTTCTCCATCGTTCTGATGGATTCCTGAAAGATGGGAGGGGTCTCGGACGATCCTGCGGCTGACGATGAACTGATCTACGAACTGTTGAGCCATTGCTGTGAAGCTATCAATCGCTCCATCCTGCAGGAAATGAAACCAAGTGCGCGCTTGTCATTTCAAGGTTGCAGGGAACACCTAGCAAAGGAGCTGATCGGGAGAATTGTAAATCCTCATAATGGTAGTGAAGTGGTTGACGTGTTCCAAAGGGTTGTTCATTCCGTTAAACGTCTCGATATTCGGAAGCTTGAAACCCTGTGGAACTGGGTAAGCCAGGACCTGAGGCAACAGTGGAGAGCCACGGTGCAGAGGGCGGTGAGCCAAAGCTGCACGTCATCCAACCAGGTTGCACTCTTCCGCTATCATTTCACGTATCTCCTCACGAGTGGCTCTTCCTACGACCTGCCCAAGGCCAGCTCTTCCTTGGAGTTGGCGACGGGGATCGACTTCTGCCCCCGTGGCCGGCCGGGCGGGGTGAGTGGAACTCGCTGCATCAGAGAGTTCTTCGTAAACATCTTCCCCTCTTGCGACATCGTTGCCTGGAGCGTGATTCGGAGCAGGAGTAGGCGGGACGTTCGTTACGGGGGGGGGGGGGGGGGGGGGGGGGGGACGGGAGCTCGAGGGACTCCCAGATTTCTCAAGAGAGCCAACATTTTGGCCTGCTGCTCCTCCATCTGCAGCATGCGTCCTTCTAGTGCTACTGCGGGCGCGATCGATGCCTCTTATATGAGAGGTACGTTGATGAGCGAGGGGGAGGGAGTCGGGTCAACACGTCCTTTGGGGATCGATCCTTCAGTAGTGCGAGCGCTTCTTCTCACCATTGCAGTTGATAGCGAGCATGGTCTCAGGATGGATTCTTCCTTTGGTGGGATCTTTGCTGAGTGTTTGGGAATCCTCATTCCCACAGACGGCGCCAAACTGTTGCGGGTTGCTTGGGTGATTTTGGTAGACCGATCGACTTGAACTGTCTTAGCTCTAAAGTTAGCCAAGCGTGCTAACAGTCAATTAGAGAATCGTTAAGTACACTGGGACTTTTTAACGTGGAAAATCCAAAAAGGGTAAAAAACCACGCGGCCGAAGTTGTGCCGACCAAACTCCACTATCTTCTGGGAGGTTACAATCAGTTACTTAGAATTCGAGCGTGGGAGGCCGCCGCTCGTTACAATAATAGAGAGAGAGAACTCCAAAGGTGACAGGCCACCTCTCGGAAAACTAAGTCATTTTTCTTCTGAGAACTGTGGTGAGATCAAAAGTGAGAATGCCTAGTCGCCTTTCGGGACCCGAAGACTTCATAGACCGCTTAGGAAGACGAACTTCCGGAATGATGGAATTCTCTAAGTCCATGAAGGAGATCATAGAAGCTTCGAAGGTGATCTTAGAAGCGTGAAGGAGATCTTCAAGCACCAAAGGAGAACTCAAGGAAAATCTTCGACAGAGCTCTCTCGGGTGCAGAAGGCAAGGTGTCTTGAAATGAAGGCTCTGGGCTCCTTTTATAGCTTTGGCCGGGGTAGCCCGGTAATTTTGTCGTCGTAACCACCGTTACCACCTGACGGGTGAATCATACTGGCTGATTTGGAGCACACAGATCGCCATTTTTCGTAAATGACCGTCTTGCCCTACGGGCAGTTCGGGCAGCTTTGTTGAAGGTGAAAAAGGAGATGAGCGAGTCCTGAAATCTGAGAAAAATGGTTAATTGCAAACGTTTCTGGAACGCTGAAATGCTTCTGAGCATGCTCAGAAGCGTTCTGAGCGTGCAACGAACACAAAAGCATTCTGAGCGCGCTCGGGAACCCTCTGAGTGTGCAACGAACACGAGATTGTCCTGGGCGCGCTACGAGTACGGGGAAAAAGGAGTCGCGCCTCCTAAGGGGAAAGCGAACTCCAACCTCTCCTGCCGAGGGGATGCAGTTTCGGCCGCATCCCCCGTAGGAGAGGACCCGACCCCCCCCCCCCCCCCCCCCATGGGGGTGTGAATTGGATGCGCACCCTATGGGGGGTGCAGTTTGGCCGCACCCCCCTATGGTATGCGGGTGCGGATTGGCCGCACCCCCCATGGCGAGGTGCAACTTGGTCGCGCCCACCTATGGTGGTTGCGGTTCGGTTTGGCCTCACCCCACCAAAGTGGGGTGCGGGCTATCCGCACCCCGCTTAGTTGGGTGCGGACTGACCGTTCCTCGGTAATGGGGTGCGTGAAGGTGAGGTTTGATCTTAGATTTACTCTAGAGGGGGGTGAATAGAGTATTAAAAACTTTTCACTTAACTTTATAGCGAAATTAAAATAATGATACTTATATGTGTATTGAGTGAGCTATAAAAACTAAATAAAGAAAACAGCACACAACACAACACACAGAAAATCACAACACATAAGACACAAGGACTTTTATAGTAGTTCCCCAATAAACCTAGGTACGTCTACTCTTCTACCACACTTGGTAGGATCCACTAGGTTTTTGATCAGGTGCCCTATCACCAAGGGGTCTTTGTTCAGGTGTCCACACACCAAGTGAGCTTTTGATCAGGTTCTCTAACCCAACCACATGTTTTTGTTCAGGTGCCCTGTCACCAATGGGTTAACTTTTGAAGGGAGTTATAATCCTGTACAAGAGGGGATAAGAAGGGTTATGAAGTTCTTCTCTGTCAATATTCTGAGAGAAGACTCTAGTGGATTGATGTTGTAAAGCTCCTCTGTCTGATTGAGATTTGTTAACAGCTTGAGAATGGAGCTTTCACTTGAAAGAGATTTCTTGTATCTTCCTGATAGCTGATGAATCTGAGAGACAAAAATATTTCTCAGATTGTTTGTTGCTCTTTTGAAGATTTGATCTAGCAGCTGATGACTGAGAGAGTAGAGTTGATTTTCTCAGTGAATGAGTGCTGCTTGAAGAAGATGAAGATGATCTATTAGCTATTTCTTCTTTCTTCTTGCTGTACATTTTTCCCGACTGTTTTCTTCTTTTTCTTCCTATGTATTTTTCTTGACTGTATTCCTCTTCCTCTTTCTTTTTCCTGTACAGCTATATGTGATATGTTCTGTAATGCTGTCGTGAAAGACTCTGTGTTATCTTCTTCCTTTTCTTTTACAATATTTCTATGATTTGAAAATCAAATCCCTTGATTTTAGGAATAAAATAATCTGTAATAAATCCTTCTTGGGACTGCAAAGGTAACCAAAACGATTCTGCAGAATACTTAATTCCTTTTCCGTGAAATGTTCCTTTTCCATTAAATGTCAACGGCTATAATCTTGGAAGAAGAGAATAGAAAGGAATAAAATAAGTAAGGCAGAAATCTTGTCTTATCTGGAATATAGATACGTTGTTGTAGATGATCTGAGTTCAGAGAATGAAATAAAATGATCTGCCTAAAATTCTGAACTGAAATAACAAATTTCTTCGATCTCAAGAATTTTCGTCGATCTCAAGATTTTCGTTGAACACAATGTTGAGTTCGTCGAACTCAACTGAATCTGGCTGGAAGAGTTGAATTAGTTGAGCTGAGAAGATGTTTCGTCGATCTGAACATCTGATACACAGAGCTGAGTTCATTGAATGGGCAAAATCGTCGACCGCTGAACTGAGCAAAATCGTCGACCGCTGAGACTGAATAAAATCGTCGACCGCTGAGACGGAATAAAATCGTCGACCGCTGAGACTGGATAATTTCGTCGACCGCTGAGATTGGATAATTTCGTCGACCGATGAGCCGCTGAGACGCTGAGATACTGAGATAAAAGCAAGTCGTTCGTCTAACGCAGAGTGTAAGCCGTTCGTCGAACGCAGAGAGCAAGCCGTTCGTCGAACGCAGTATGGAGTTCGTCGAACGCAGAAAACTTGTCTTTTCTTAAGTTCTATCTGCCTAAACTCTTGACCCATAGACTATACATTGGGGTCAACTTGATCCTTAGTCAACAGATAGTGATCCTAGCCCAAATCAGTAATAGGGTTGTTCCAACAATCTCCCCATATTTGGGTTAGGACACTATTTGACAAAAAATGAATAACAAAACAAATAACAAAACAACAGAGCATATATATATATATATCTGATTGATTTTAAATATTTTATCAGATATAAAATATATGATACTCTGAGTTTTGAGATTTACATTGAAAATAAAACTAATAAAAAGAACCTTTGATTTTCTCTGAATTCTGATATTTTTGAATTCTGATATTGTCTTTCTCTGATTTTTCTGAATTCTGATTAGCTGAAAAGCTTTATCTGCTATATTTCAGCTTTCTGAATTTGTTGATCTGAACTGTAGCCTTATAATCTGAATATGCGAACACTGCATCTGAAATTACAACATATGTGGAGCTTGTTCATAAGTCATCTTCCCCTTTCTGAAAGCATCTCCCCCTGAGAGCATCTCCCCCTAAGACTGGAGGTTCTTTATAAAGCTTCTCCCCTTGAAACTATCTCCCCCTGCCTAGTTCATAGAACATCTCCCCCTGAGCAAAAACTGCATCATATGGAGCTTCTTCATAGAACTTCTCCCCCTGCCTAGTTTCAGGAAGGCCTGAAGCTAGGCCCCTTGAAGAAGGAACATTGGATGGAGGTAGGGAATGATGCAATCTGATTTCCAGAAATTTGATCTGATAATATTGTTGCATTCTTTGTCTTAAGGGTGTGTACTCATTCCTTTATTTTCAGCTACTGGGAGTTTGATTCTGACACCAATTGAAAAGTAAGCTTTGATTTTGATACCAATTGAAAGTCCTGGTTTTCTGATATTGAACTTGCAATTTCATTTGCATTCTCTGTCTTGAGAGTGTAAACCCTTTCTTTTATTTCTGCAACTGATAGTTTGATACCAATTGAAAGTGACCTCTGGTATCAGTTGAGGTCTCTGATATCAAAAGAAAAATGAGTTTGATCCTGGTGGTCAATGACTTCTTAAGTTGGTGTTCTTCAAACAGTTGAAGAATGTCTTGGAAGAAATGACCTGAATGAGATAGTGATCCTGTACCTGCAAAATGTCTCTGGTAGAGGTGGTGTTCCTCTCATTTAATAGGTTAGTTCCAACAATGCAAGGACTCTTCTATTTTAAGAGAGGATTTGTTATAAACCCTTTATGCTTTATTAGAAGGAAAATATCCTAGTTGATTTTGTTTCAATAGGATTCTATTAATATGCTGGATTGCTACAGCTTTTAATGGATTCTAAGGAATATTTAGATAGAGAATTTTTTATTAGCTTTGAATTGCTACAGCTGTTAATGGATTCTAAGGAATTTTTATCTTCTCAAAGATACATTGTCTGATACCTCCCTTCTTACAGAATTCTCTTATCAGAAGAAATTCAAAACTCAGTGCCATGATCATTTCTGGTCAATGCAACTAGAGTAGAATACTCAAATCTTGATGATCCTGAGAAAGTCTGTAGGAACATGAAGTTATCTGACTTTGTTCTTAAGATAAGAAAATTTAAGTGAATTTTATAACTTTTTGTTTGATTACAATTGGAGTTAAAAATATTTTCAATGGGTTTAAGTATTGCCTTATAGTTAATTATATTGGCCTTATCTGTTAAGGTATTACCAAATTGAAAGTGAATTGATATTGGCCTTTGTATCTGATAAATGTATTACCAATTGAAAATTTCTTTTACCAATTGAAAATTTTCTTTTATAATCATTAAAATATATGTTTGATACCAATTTAAATTTTTCTTGATAATCATTAAGATATATGTTTGATACCAATTTAAATTTTTCTTGATAATCATTAAGATATATGTTTGATAAACTATTCTGATTTTGTCGATCTCGGGTTGACAAAGTGCAGTGATTTCGTTGATCTCTGATTAATGAATAGTTATATTTATTCTCTGTGTTCAGAGTTTGTTGAACTCTGATTCGTTGAGCTCTGATTATAAGAAGATTATGTTTGATTTCTGTGTTCAGTTTTCGTCGATCTACGTTCGACGAAGTCATTTGATTTCGTTGATCTTGGTTCGATGAATTTTGTTGAACACACAAAATTTTAACAATTTTTATTAAGTCTTCTGCTACTTCTTTTTCCTTAGTATAGACAAATTTTATAGATGTAGTTATAGTATTTTTCTTTTGAATATGAGATATATTAGATGAAAATCTTAAGCTATGTTTGCTACCATTTAATCTGGCATTGTTAGTGCTTGTGATATTCATTAAATTGATATTTCTTTCATTAAGAGTTTGTTCAAAAATTTCAGTTTTAATTGACTTATTTTTTAAAGAAATAATTTGATCTTCTAATGTTTTTAAAATATTTTCAGAAGTTAAGTTGGTTATATCTGTTAACTTTGTTCTGAAAGATGTGATTTCTTTCTCAGATTCTAATAAATCTGTACATAGCATTTTAAAATCTGATTTGAATTTTTCAGGAGTATAATCAAAACTTGAAATTATCTCATTTTCATCAGATTCAGATTCTGCATCTGAGTTGTGATTTGACCCATTTATGGCCATCATGCAGAATTCTATAGCTTTTTGTTCTTCTTCTTCTTCACTTGAACTAGATGATGATTCTGGATCTGAATCACTTGAGGTGGAAGAAGATTCATCTATCATTCTTGTTAGGGAGTTCCAGATGTCTCTTGCTGACGTGCAATCAACAATTCTTTGATAAATGTCATTTGACATTGCTTGAGCTAATATGTTCATAGCCTTGGCATCAGCACTTTTCAGCATCTTTTGAGCATCTGTTGATGTTGATGAAGTTGAAGGTCCTGTCAAGACAGAATTATAAATTTCTGCATCTATTGCATTCATATATAATCTAATCCTTGCCCTCCATAGTGCAAACTTACTTAGATTGCACATAGGAGGTCTTGTCCTAGAATATTCTTTGTTCTGTGCCATGAGTTTTTAACAAAAAGAAAACTCTAAAATAAATTTAAGATCTAATTGATCTTTATGATTCAGGTCTTAGCCTGTATAAAATCAACTACCCTCTGATACCAATTGAAAGTGCAATTGATATCAGTTGAAAGTGATTGATATTATCAACCACGCTTTGATGCCAATTGAAGGTGAGGTTAGATCTTAGATTTACTCTAGAGGGGGGGGGGGGTGAATAGAGTATTAAAAACTTTTCACTTAATTTTATAGCGGAATTAAAATAATGATACTTATATGTGTATTGAGTGAGTTATAAGAACTAAATAAAGAAAACAACACAGCACCCAGAAAATCACAACACAGAGGACACAAGGATTTTTATAGTAGCTCCCCAATAAACCTGGGAACGTCTACTCTTCTACCACACTTGGTAGGATCCACTAGGTTTTTGATCAGGTGCCCTATCACCAAGGGGTTTTTGTTCAAGTGTCCACACACCAAGTGAGCTTTTGATCAGGTGCTCTAACCCAACCACAGGTTTTTGTTCAGGTGCCCTGTCACCAATGGGTTAACTTTTGAAGGGAGTTATAACCCTATACAAGAGGGGATAAGAAGGGTTATGAAGTTCTTCTCTGTCAATATTCTGATAGAAGACTCTAGTGGATTGATGTTGTAAAGCTCCTCTACTTGATTGAGATTTGTTGACAGCTTGAGAATGGAGCTTTCACTTGAAAGAGATTTCTTGTATCTTCCTGATAGCTGATGAATCTGAGAGACAAAAATGTTTCTCAGATTGTTTGTTGCTCTTTTGAAGATCTGAACTAGCAGCTGATGACTGAGCGAGTAGAGTTGATTTTCTCAGTGAATGAGTGCTGCTTGAAGAAGATGAAGATGATCTATTAGCTTTTTCTTCTTTCTTCTTGTTGTATATTTTTCCCGATTGTTTTCTTCTTTTTCTTCCTGTGTATTTTTCTTGACTGTATTCATCTTCCTCTTTCTTTTTCCTGTACAGCTATATGTGATATTTTCTGTAATGCTGTCGTGAAAAACTCTGTGTTATCTTCTTCCTTTTCTTTTACAATATTTCTATGATTTGAAAATCAAATCCCTTGATTTAAGGAATAAAATAATCTGTAATAAATCCTTCTTGGGACTGCAAAGGTAACCAAAACGATTCTGCAGAATACTTAATTCCTTTTCCGTGAAATGTTCCTTTTCCATTAAATGTCAACGACTATAATCTTGGAAGAAGAGAATAGAAAGGAATAAAATAAGTAAGGCAAAAATCTTGTCTTATCTGGAATATAGATCCGTTGTTGTAGACGATCTGAGTTCAGAGAATGAAATAAAATGATCTGTCTGAAATTCTGAACTGGAATAACAATTTTTGTCGATCTCAAGAATTTTCGTCGATCTCGAGATTTTCGTCGATCTCAAGATTTTCGTCGAACACAATGTTGAGTTCGTCGACCTCAACTGAATCTGGCTGGAAGAGTTGAATTAGTTAAGCCGAGAAGATCTTTCGTCGATCTGAACATCTAATACACAGAGCTGAGTTCGTCGAACGGGCAAAATCGTCGACCGCTGAACTGAGCAAAATCGTCGACCGCTGAGACTGAATAAAATCATCAACCGCTGAGACGGAATAAAATCGTCGACCGCTGAGACTGGATAATTTCGTCGACCGCTGAGACTGGATAATTTCGTTGACCGCTGAGACGCCGAGATACTGAGATAGAAGCAAGCCGTTCATCGAACGCAGAGTGTAAGCCATTCGTCAAACGCAGAGAGCAAGCCGTTCGTCGAACGCAGTATGGAGTTCGTCAAACGCAGAAAACTTGTCTTTTCTTAAGTTCTATCAGCCTAAACTCTTGACCCATATACTAACATTGGGTTCAACTTGATCCTTAGTCAACAGATAGTGATCCTAGCCCAAATCAGTAATTAGGTTGTTCCAATAGTGCGGTCTTTAATTTCGCCGGGTGCTAACGAGGCGTAAACTGTGCGCCGGAGGATTCTTTCTCCTCCTTGGCCATGCTTTGGATTTTACTCCTCCCACTTTCACTTTCTAACGGTGGGGATTCTACTAATCGCACCCCATACGACATTTACCCGCTTATGAGGAGCATATCAGAATGGATATGTTGGTACAAAAAATGTACCTCCAAAAACTCGCAATAAGAGAAGAGGGAAGGGACTGCGGAGTGCAGGTAACTTAGGATGAAGAATGCCAGAGAAGAAGTCTCTAAGGGAAACTTCCTTGATTGATCTCAGAAAGGATTACAGAGGGGGGTCTTAAAGGGGTCAGGGTGAGAGGTAGAAAAGTGATAGAATTCGAGACCGCTTACACATGCTGTAAGCTGGAGGCTCGAAGCAAAAGTCCCCTTTTCAGGTAACCCACCCCTCTGTTTATAGACGCGGAGGCCGCCCAAATGGTTTGATCCAAAAATTACGGGCTGCCCGAGGTACAGGAGAACCAGGGCAGAGGAAAGGTGGTGCTGATAACAAAAAAGGAAAAAGGGACTAGACCGCGCGGTCTGGCGGCTGACAGGGGCTTGATCGCCCGTGCCTTGGAGAAAACACTGGAGGGAGAGCGGGCCATCTATGTGGTCTCGCAAAACTGAGATCGCTGGAAGGGTCCTTCCTGGCTGGAGAAGAGAGGTCGCGGATTTCTGGCCAAACATAATCCCCACACATTTTCAAGTTGCGCCGGAACTTCGAAAATGTTCTCTTTGACCGCTAAGACCGCGATCGCCATAAATGCGCTGGGCTCTATAAATATGGCTTCAGAGCTTCAGAATTCATAACCTTCTGAAAGGAGCAGCGAGCTTAAACCTCAAGCGACCACCTAAAATCATACAAAAAACGATCTTCACAATGGTGTCTATGCTATCTCGATTAAATAAGCGATCGCCAGGACCGGCCTCTCCAAAGAAAAAGGAGACCGCCAGCCAGAAGAACAACATAGATAAGGCTCCTCAGATTCTTGCTGAGGCGGGCTCATCAAAAGAGACTGCTCAATCTCCAAAGAAAAAGCCTGACTTGCCAGAGAGCACGGTTTTGCCGGTCTCTACCGTTGTCGATTTGTCGAGTAGTTCTTCGGGTCCTCCTGTGCTAAACTTTCCTGACCTCAATATTTCTTTTGATTGCCAGAAAATCGTTGAGGTTCTTAATCAGACCGTTATCCCATTTGGCGAGATCGCTTCAACCGAAGCTATTCTGTCTGGCATGCGTGAGAAGAAAGTTGTGGCTGAGAAAATTAAGCAGAAGATCGTTGATTCTGAAGAAGCTGTGAAGATGAAAAAGAAAAAGCTTAAGCTCCTCTGCTAAACCTGCCAAGAAAAAGAAGAATGAAGAAAGCAAAGGTGCGATCGCTCCTGAGGCGATCACTTTTCCTGAAAACAGCGGTTTTAAACATCTCGAGGATGCTTCTGGGAAGACAAGTAGTAAGGTCGGTCTCTATCTCCCTTCTGCGATCTCAGCTTTTTCAAGAGAAGCAGACTCCGAGCTGATTGCCTATCTTGATGAAGATTCTTATAATGATTTCTCTTGTTCGATCTTACAGGCGCTGGACTCTTTTGAATCTGAACGTCTCCGGGTGGCCGCTGCAGAGAAGGAGATCGCCGAAAAGGAGAAGGAGACCGTCGCAGAGGCGGACAGATTAAAGGCGGAAGCTGAGAAGGAAGAGAGCGAAAAGGATGCTCTGCTCGCCGCAGAGAAGAAGAAGGAAGAGGAGAAGAAAGCTGCCATGCTCGCTGCAGAGAAGGAGAAAGAGAAGAATAAGACTGCGCTGCTAGCTGCAGAAAAGCGGAAGGAAGAAGAGAAGAAGGACGCTCTGCTCGCCACGGAGAAGAAGAAGGAAGAAGAGAAGAAAACCGCTCTGCTCGCCACGGAGAAGAAGGAAGAGGAGAAGAAAGTTGCTCTTTCTGGCAGTCTAGCAAACTCCTCTGCTGTTCAGGCTGATAAAATAAGCAAAGCGGCGGTAGATCGCGCGTCGGCGGTCTCTGCCTTGCAGACTGGTAAGACAACGATGGTTACAAAATCGTTGGAATTCCTTTCCTTGCTTGTTGTTCGACCTAGATCTCCAGAGAGAAGATGTGAGATCGTTATTATTGAAACATATGACATTCTTGTTAGCAACGCGGAGTTAAAAAGAACGAGAAAAGAGGGAGAGAAATCGCAAAAGAGGGAATTGGAAAGAATGGACCTTGAGCATTTAAGGGGATCAGACCGCCTTTTGTTGACCGCAGAACCCCTGGTCACAAAAGATATCGAAAGTACCTTGCATCACTGTTGTCTTGATTTCTTCCTAAGTATTCTCTTTACACTAACTCTTCTATTTTTGAACTGTTTGTAGTTGAGCTAACTATCGAACGCGTTTAAAAGTCATTATTCGAACTGCGCTCGACGAAAGCACATCCATTCGTCGAACGACGATCGACGAACTCAGCCCAGTTCGTCGAATAGAAAATATACAGAAAATTTAAAAAATTCTTTTTCTTCACATACTTACAATCCTTTCACTGAATGGATAATTCCTCCAAGGAGATATCATCCAAAAGGTTATAAGGATCAACCTGAAATGTCTTTTATTTCAGAGTTTTGTGGTAATACAAAAGGACCCAAGGCAGTCTGGGTCAAAAACAACTAGTTTATTTTTTCTATTGTGCAGGTAAACAACTATCCAAGCAAGAATGAATAATGGTATTTGGATAGTGGATGTTCAAAGCACATGACAGGAAACAAGGCCAACCTGAACAACTACAAGGCAAAGCTTGGACCTAAAGTGATATTTGGAGACTCCAACTATGGACAAACCAAAGGCTATGGACAGATCAAAGTTGGAGCAGTTATCTTCAAAGAGGTAGCTTATGTCAAGGGTCTGAAGCACAACCTCATCAGCATAAGCCAGTTATGTGATGAAGGTTATCAGGTAACTTTCAATCATTCCTTATGTCTTATTACCAATAATAAAAACATTAATGTGTTATCTGGTATTATACATGGAAATATTTATTTAGTCAACTTTGACTCTGCCAATTCTAATATTTGCTTATTCAATTCTATAAGTAAAACTAATGAATTATGGCATACAAGGCTTGGACATATTAACCTTAGAACTATATCTAAGCTTTCTAAGGACAATCTTGTTAGAGGACTGCCTTCTGGTTCATACAAGAAGGAAGGACTCAGTAGGGCTTGTCAATTAGGTAAGCAAACTAGAAATAGTTTTAAATCTTTATCCAAGAGTGATTCACATAGAATTTTGTACTTACTGCATTTGGACCTTTTTGGACCTACTGCTATACAAAGTCTAGGAGGGAAGCATTACTCTCTAGTTATTGTAGATGACTTCTCAAGATTCACCTGGGTGTTCTTTCTTAGGAATAAGTCTGACACCTTCAGTGTTCTGACAGACTTTCTCAGGTCCATTAAGATTGAGTACTCTACTCTAGTTGCATTGTTCAGAAGTGATCATGACACTGAGTTTGAATCTCTTTTGATGAGAGAATTCTGTGGAAAAGAAGGGATCAGTCAATGTTTCTCTGCTCTTAGAACTCCTCAATAAAATGGGGTAGTTGAAAGGAAAAATAGAACCCTAATTGAATCAGCAACTACATTACTTGCTGATGCAAACTTGCCACTCTCTTTTTGGGCAGAGGCAGTGAACACATCAAATTATGTGTTGAACAGAAGCCTGATACATAAACTTAAGGGCAAAACTCCCTATGAACTACTCAAGAATAAAAAACCTAAGGTTAACTATTTTAAGATATTTGGATGTAAATGCTATATGCACAACAATGATAAGAAGTATCTCATGAAGTTTGAAGCAAAAGCTACTGAAGGCATATTTCTTGGATATTCACTTTCTAGTAAGGCATATAGAGTTTACAACAAATCTACTCTTAAGATAGAAGAGTCCATGCATGTATCCTTTGATGAGACTAACATGTTAATTGCGGAGAGGAACACCACCTCTACCAAGAATATTTTGCAGGTACCAGCTCTATGTGAAGAGCTAAATGGATTAGATCTACAGAAAGAAGATTCTACACATCCATCAACTCAAAATCTTGAAGATAGTGAAGAAGAAGATCATCCAGATCTTGCTGACAACTCAAATCAAGTGACAGCTGAACAAATTCCCCAAGTGGATATCATTGCTGAACCAACTTCAACTGTTGACCACATCACAGTTAGAGATCATCCAATATCACAAGTGATTGGTGATATTTCAGCAGGTGTTCAAACAAGGCATCAACTACACCAAAATCAGATGCACACTTGTTTCCTATCACAAGTTGAACCTCAATCCATAAAAGATGCAGAACAAGATCCAAATTGGATTCTTGCAATGCAAGAGGAGCTCAACCAATTTGAAAGGAACAAGGTATGAGATTTGGTTCCAAGACCAAAAGGCCATCCAGTTATTGGCACCAAGTGGGTTTTCAGGAACAAGCTTGATGATCAAGGCAACATAGTCAGAAACAAAGCAAGATTGGTAGCTCAAGGATATTCATAGGAAGAAGGAATTGACTATGATCAGACCTTTGCTCCTGTTGCAAGACTTGAAGCTATAAGGATCTTTTTGGCCTTTGATGCATTCAAGAAATTCAAGGTATATCAAATGGATGTGAAGAGTGCATTTCTTAATGGAGACATCAAAGAAGAAGTCTATGTGGAACAACCACTAGGTTTCATCTCTCCAACTCACTCCTCTTATGTATTTAAGCTTAATAAAGCTCTCTATGGTCTCAAACAAGCTCCCAGAGCATGGTATGAGACCTTAGCTAATTTTCTTTTGGAAAACAAGTTCTGTAGAGGTATAATTGATAAAACCTTATTTTTCAGGATACATAAAAATTAAACTTTACTAGTTCAAATATATGTAGATGATATTATTTTTGGCTCTACTGATTCAAATCTATGCAAAAGATTTTCTAATCTAATGCAATCTAAATTTGAAATGAGTAGTATGGGTGAATTATCATACTTCCTTGGTCTTCAAGTGAAGCAAACTCTCAATGGCATATTCATATCACAATACAAGTATGCTAAGGAATTAGTGAAAAGGTTTGGTATGTTTGATGCTTCCACCATGAAAACACCCATGCCCTCAAATGTTATTGTTGATACTGATGAATCAGGGAAACCTATTGATCAGAAAGTATATAGAGCAATTGTTGGCTCATTACTTTATTTAATATCAAGTAGGCCTGATATAATGTTTGCTACTTGTATTTGTGCTAGGTTCCAAGTTAACCCCAAAGAATCTCATCTAATTTTATTAAAAAGAATTTTGAGATATATAAAGGGTTGTCCTAATTTAGGATTCTGGTATCCAACAGCATCAGAATTTGAATTAATTGGATTCTCAGATTCTGATGCGGAGTAGACAGGAAAAGCACATCAGGAACTTGTCAGTTTCTTGGTGATAGGCTTGTGTCTTGGTTTTGTAAGAAACAAACATATGTGTCTACATCAACAACTGAAGCTGAATACATAGCTGCAGGCAGTTGCTGCTCACAGATATTGTGGATACAAAATCAGCTCCTAGACTATGGTGTCAACTTAAATAATTCAATTATATTTTGTGACAATACTAGTGCAATATCTATAGCACAAAATCCAGTTCTCCATAGTAGGACTAAACACATAGAAATTAGGCACCACTTTATCAGAGATAATGTGGATAAAAATAAAATTTGCCTACAATTCATCTCTACTGATTTGCAAAGAGCTGATATTTTCACCAAACCCTTGGATGAAAAGAAACATATTTTCTTTAATGATAGATGGAGATTCAATCTGATAAAAATTAAAATTTCTATTTATCCCCTCATTTCGTCGAACGGAGAACGACGAAATGCTATCGTTCGTCGAACGGAGATCGACGATACTTAATAGTTCAGGATCGACAAAGACAGGCGCGATCGTCGAATGGAGATCGGCGAAAAGTATTTTTTCGTCAAACGCAGTCAGACGAAGCCCAAAGTCTTTCCGATTTCTGATTCTATTAGGTTTAGCCGAACCCTGTTCTACGAAAGTGTGCACCCTTCTCCGATCTCTCTATATAATCAAAGCTTTCATCCTATTTTATCTTTGCGCCTACATAACTTGCCCTTTCCCCTCCAGTTCTCCTCTGCACTTGATCGTCTTTCTTTGCAGGTACTAATGGCAATTTCTCAGTCAGTGATCTCTTTGATGAAGTTCGACGCAGGTTTTGACATTGATATGGAATCATTCGTTCGCACTGATCAAAAATTCCAATACATTCTTCAACTCTTTGAAGACCAACAACTGAGGAAGTTCATGACGACCAGGATAAAGCTTCCAGTGGCCGAGATAAAAGAATGGGTTTATACTATTCAGTTAGAGAATGCAACAACTCTTTCAGAAAAATCTCAGAGAATCATGTTCTTCTTACCCCTGATATCTTATCAGAAGTTTTTGGTTTGTTGAATGGTGATGATGATTTGGAAATCACCTCTGATGAATTTAATGCTGAATTGGAGAAAATGGGTTATTCCAGTGGAAACCCTAATCATCTTCTGAAAAAGAAGTTGTCCATTGAATACAAATTCTTAGCAGATATTGTTGGAAAAGTCTTGCTAGGCAAAACTTCTGATCATGACTACATAACCAGGCACCAATTTCTATTGATGGTGACCTTGGTAGAAAAGAAGAAAGTCAACTGGGGATTAATTCTGTTTGACTCCATAAGGAAGAAGCAAAGTAAGTTAAGTGTCAGTTATGGAAGAATTTTGGCATTAGTTCTCCAGGCAAAGTGCCCAGAATTGTTGGTATCTCCAACAATGTTTATCAATGCTAGTAAGAGGCTGACTTCAGCTCTCTTTGGAAAGTGGGATATGGTTATCCCAAAGAGGACTCCAAGGGCAGAACAATCAAATACAGCTTCTGAAGGCACCAGGACTAACACAGTCACTCCCTCAACCCTACTAGAAGTTCCCCTCTCTGAATCCTCAACTCCAATCCCTCCTCCACCTCTTCAGACAACCATCTCTGAAGAAGTTCATCTTTCCACCTCTCACACTGACACTCCTACCTCCATGCCTTCTCCTCCACCTCCTCAAGTAAATGACTCATCAGAAATTCCATCTTCATTTACTCCAAATGACAATATTCTTCCCCCCCCCCCCCCATACATTCCACTTTATTCATATGAACCTTTGTCACTCATTCAACATTCTCCATCATTAAACATCTCATCTCCACCTCAATCACCTACCCTTCCCCAGTCTCATATCCCTCAAGATATCTCTCCACCTCAATCACCAATTATCCCTCAATCACCTATTCATCCACACTCACCTATCCACCCTCATTGCCCTATTCATCCACCCATAACACATGCTACTAACATATCTTTCCCATACTCCATCCCATCATCTTCTCACCCTAACCAAGATTTTGTCTATATTGAATTCTCATCTGCTGCTGATCAAATCTATCAACACATTGCTCCAAAGCTGAATGATCTCCTGGACGCAAAACTTGCTCCAGTTCTTCAAGCTCTAGCTGATCTATCTGCTAAAATAGCTTCCTTCCCTTCACCCTCCTATTCTGTCCCTTCTTCTAGGGGCCTAGCTTCAGGATTTCCTGAAACTAGGCAGGGGGAGATGTCTAATGAAGAAGCTCCAGTTCTTACAGTTTTCAGTGCAGATGCAGTTGTGATTGAAGAAATTTCAGTTCAAGCAGATTCTGTTGAAATTAGTGATTCAGAGATGACAGATTTAGTTATTCCAGTTATAGAAGAAATAAATAATATTTCTATTCATCCATCTATAAATATTATTTATTTGCTTTCTAAGTTCAATGCAGTTTTCAGAAATTTGCCAGAATTTCAAGTTTGTTCAAAAGCAATTGTTCCTTATACTGTTCCTATAAATAAAGCTATATTAAAAGAATTTCTCAAGAGTTTTGAAGTACCAGTTCTAGTTCCAGTGGTTCTCAGAGCTCTAGGTCTTCAAGACCTCCTTCAGGCTCTTCAAGATTAATATCTTCAGAGTATAAGTATCATGTCTCTGATGGCTCATCTCATAGAGACAAAAACCCTCAAGATCTTTCTCCTGTTCAAGACAGTATTTCTGAATATAGGCCTTCTTCTCCCAATCCAGAAGAAGAAAGGATAGCTCGGATGACCAGATTCAGAGAATCTGTTGCAGTAGCCTAGATCAATAAAGCAAAAGATGAAGGTAAAGATTACTCCCAATATTCAACTCTGTCAAAATACAGGAAGAAATAATTTGAAAAGTACAAATCCAAGAATGTGTTCAATGCTGAAGAGTACTTAGAGAAGCACCCAGAAGCAGTAGTTCCTCAAGCCAAATCTCAAACTATTCTGGGAGCTCAGGATCTTTATATGAGCAAGAAAGAATCAGAAAATCCAAACAGACAGATAATTTTCAAGCCTCCCTCAGCAAAGAAATAAAGGTTTAGACCTATTTCTTTTTGCTATATTTCTGTTTCATTGTAATTTTGTTAAACTCAGAGCACTACTTATTTTATTTGCTGAAATGGTTTTACATTATGTCAGATATATTTATGCTCTGCTGTTTTTCTGTTGTTTATTATTTGAAATTTGTCAAATAGTATCCTAACCCAAATAGGGGAGATTGTTGGAACAACCCTATTACTGATTTGGGCTAGGATTACTATGTGTTGACTAGGATTAAGTTGACCCCCAATGTATAGTCTAAGGGTCATAGTTTTAGGCTGATAAGATAGCTAGAACTTAGGATTTCTCTAAGTTCCTGCGTTCGACGAACTGCTTGCTCTCCGTGTTCGACGAACGGCTTGCTCTCTGCGTTCGGTGAACTGCTTACGCTCTGCGTTCGACGAACGGCTTGCTTCAGTCTCTACGGTCGACGATCTTCAATACTCAGCGGCTCAGCGGTCGACGAATTCTTCAGTTCGACGAACTCTAACTTGAGATCGACGAACTCCAGCCTGTGATCGATGAATTCTTTATCAGATGTTCAGTTCGACGAACTCATCCTTCAGGTCGACAAATTCTTATCTCAGCTCGACGAATTTTCTCTCAGTCTATTCAGATCAGTTATTCTATTTCTCTGAACTCAGTTCAACTATCAGATTCAGTTCTATTCTTTATTTGGAGTTATTCTTTCAGATAAGACAAGTTTTATCCTTCCTTTATTTTATTCCCTTTCCATTTCCTTCTCTCGAGAAAAATAGTCGTTTGACTTATTGGAAAATGATATCATTTATTGTTGAAAAGGAAAGGAATTAAGATTTGTTGAATCAGTTGAAGTTCCAAGGAAATAATTAATGCAGATTATTCTATTCCTATTCAGAGATTTGAAATTCAAATCAGTTATCTTCTCTCGAAGAAAATAGGATACTAGCAAGAAAGAAAACAGTAACAGAGATAGAAAATATCAGAGCATCAGTCGAGAGAGAAACATATTCAGAAAGAAAAAGAAAGATCATCTTCCTCAAGCAGCTCATCTCATTCTCTGAGAATTTCTTTAAGATCAATCTCTCAGTGTTCTGCTGCAAGTTTCAAATCTTCAATAGAGCAACAATAATCTGAGGAACTTTTATCTCTCAGATTCATCAGCTCATCAAGGAAGATATTTTCATTCAAGAGAAAGCTCCATCATCAAGCTGTCAAGAATTTCAATCAGACAGGGGGAGCTTTACACCATCAATCCACTAGAGTCTTCTCTCAGATTGTTGACAGAGAATAACTTCTTAACCCCTTTTATTCCATCTTGTACATGATTCTAACTCCCTTCAAAAGTTAACCTCTTGGTGACAGGGCACCTGAACAAAAACCTGTGGTTTGGTTAGAGCACCTAATCAAAAGCTCCTTGGTGTGTGTACACCTGATCAAAACTCCCTTGGTGATAGGGCACCTGATCAAAAACCTAGTGGATCCTACCAAGTGTGGTAGAAGAGTAGACGTACCCAGATTTATTGGGGAACTACTATAAAATCCTTGTGTCTCTATGCTTGTGATTTTCTGTGTTGTTGTGCTGTGTGCTGATTTCTTTATTTGTTTTATAAATCACTCACTCAATACACATATATATAACTAATTTAATTCCACTATAAAATTAAGTAAAAAAGTTTTAATACTCTATTCACCCCCTCTAGAGTAATATTAAGATCTAACCTTACCTTCAATTGGTATCAGAGCAAGGTTGATTATATTAATCACTTTCAACTGATATTCAATTGCACTTTCATATCTCATCTCTATTATCTGCTGGGAAGAAATCACGAAGAACTTCTTCCAAGGGCTTCTTTCAATGACCTACCAAGTCAAGTATACTTTTCTGGAAAACTTTGAATTCAAGTGTTCTCGGATCATAGGTGAACAGGACAAGCCTCCAGAAATTCAGGTGATCCATCTGCTATCGGTATTGTGTAGATATATCTCGAGGAAGAGAATAAGATCTAAAGTAATCATCTTGCGGAAAATCTCGGAGAGGAGATGATTCGATCATATTGACCGTCCTGACGTAGCATTCTCTAGCCTTCCTTGGATCACACCTAATCCGATATTGTTTTCCATTCAGAGCAAACTTCACAGCCTGATGATTTTGTTGAGATTATTGCTTGGTATTCATTCAGGTCCGGCCTTCCAAAGATTGCGTTGTAGCTGCTAGGAGTTTCAACGACTATAAACTTTACCAATTTTACTATTCCTGCTAACGCCACTGAAAGGGTGACAACTCCTTCCACCTCCTTTTTCTCCCCTGAGAAGCCGTAGAGCGACCCTTCAGTGAACAGAAGAGCTTTCCCGGTCTTCAACGCTTTGAAAGCAGGTTTGAAAAGGAGATTAACCGAGTTTCCGGTATCTACCAGAATCTTATCCACGGTATAATTTTCAATTACCGCCTTGATAATAACTGCATCGTTGAAGGGATTGGCGGTCGGAGAGAGGTCTTCCTGCCCAAAGGTGACTGTTCCTCTAACTGGAGCTGAGGAGGAGGTAGCTGCAACCTCGGATTGATAGACTCTTGCGAGGCTAACTTTCCTGGAAGATTCAAGTCCTGCAACTCCATGAATGCAAAAGAGATTACCTAAAGTACCTTCGTCATTTGCATCTACACATTCACCTGGGTATCCGATGTTGCCGAGAAGACCAACATCATCTACTTCTTCTCACTCCCAAAGAACTGCTACCTCCTTGCTCTTGGAGGTCGAAGCTTTAAAAGGATCTTCCTTCTGGAATAGATCATTGAATTTTCCTTCCTTTAGGAGCTTCTCCACCAGCAAGCAGAGGGCTCTGCAATTCTCGGTCACATGACCCCTTTCCCTGTGGTGTTCACAGTAGAGAGCCTGATTTCTGGTCTTGGGTCAGAGCTGATCGGGGCAGGCCTTTTGTAAAAGGGCTGCTTTCGAAGAACCTGAACCACCTCACTCATGGAGATGCCAAGATTGGTGAAGGATTCTTGAGAATCATTGAAGAGTGACTGAGAAGGGATTGGCAGAGGTGGCTGAGAGTACTGGATCTGGTGAACTAGTGTGGATTGCTGAATTGGGGCAGCCGGGGTTGGCAGCGAGGACCCTTCAGGCTGGAACTGCTGATTTCCCTGACGAGGGCGATAATGATGGGAGTTCTTTCCCTTTTGATAAGAGGGCTGGAACTATTGACGAGGTGGTTTGGAGGATGGATGGGCTGGATAGAAACCTGTCGAGCCTTTCTGGATGGATTTACTTGTCAGATTAGAAACATAGACAAGGTTATTGATCTCCCCTTCTATGTGGCGGTTGGCAATACTAATCAGCTCTTGATATGAGCTGGGCTCCCTAGTTGTGACCTGAAACTTGAGAGGTCCCTCTTGCAAGCCGTTGATCAGGTCCACCATGTAGAGAGAGGGATCTACATCCCTTATTCCGAGAATTTCCTTCTGAAACCGATCAATAAAGCGAGCTAAAGTCTCGCCTTCCTCCTGCTTGATCTTGAAGAGGGCCGCAGAGCCACTCTTCCTCTTCTTGGAGGTTGCAAACCTTAGAAGAAGCTCATGGCTTAAGACGACAAAACTCGGGATGGATTGGGAAGGCAACTTGTAAAACCACTCTCGGGCTTGCCCGTCAAAAGAAGTGATCAAAAGCTTGCTTTTCACAGCATCAGATAGAGTCCTTAGAGCCACAGCGGAATCGAAGGCTTGGAGATGAGAAATTGGGTCACTCTCCCCCGTAAACATGGGTAAACGAGGCTCTTTGAAGCCACTGAGAATTGACTCCCAACGAACTCTATCAGTAAAGTGGGAAGGCTCCTCTGCTTCAACAGCGTCAAAAGAAGCAGGAAAGGCACAAGCAGGGGCTGGAGGATAAGCATAATCCTCCTGGAAATTTAGGGTCTGAACGGGAGGTCCTTGAGCTGCTGCTCTGAAGAAATTTTGACGAGCTGCGAACTCCTCTGCTTGAGGTCGCGCAGGAGCTGCGGGTTGGGAGGTCGCCTGATCGAAGGGGTGACCGCCAGACAAGCGGTCAGGGGTGGCGACCTGACTCGGTTGGGGGAGAAGGTTTTGAGAGATCGCAGCTAAGGTCTTACTCAAGACTTCAAACTGCCTGACAGACTCTTGCTGAGCCCGGGCGGTCTCTTGGCGAGCTAGGGAGGCCTCTCGAAGAGCTTGCTCGATGCGAAGCTCAAAACGACGATCCAAATCTTCTATGGAGGTCGGATTATTCGAGGAGCGACTGCTGGTAGACCGACGAGAACGATGACTGCGATCTGACATCTTGAATATTCGTTGACTTCACCTAAACACTCCGAATCTGAAGGTCGCGTGCTCGTTCTGTTGGTACAAAAAATGTACCTCCAAAAACTCACACTAAGAGAAGAGGGAAGAGACTGCGGAGTGCAGGTTACTTAGGACGAAGAATGCCAGAGAAGAAGTCTCTGAGGGAAACTTCCTTGATTGATCTCAGAAAGGATTACAGAGGGGGGTCTAAAACAGGCCAGGGTGAGAGGTAGAAAAGTGACAGAATTCGAGACTGTTTACACAAGTTGTAAGCTGGAAGCTCGAAGCTCGAAGCTCGAAGCAAAAATCCCCTTTTCAGGTACCCATACCCCTATATTTATAGACGCGGAGGCTGCCCAAAAGGCAGATCCAAAAATTATGGGCTGCCCAGGGTACAGGAGAACCGGGGCAGAGGAAAGGGGGTGCTGATAACAAAAAAGGAAAAAAAGGACCAGACCGCGCGGTCTGGCGGTCTGACGGGGGCTTGATCGCCCGTGCCTTTGAGAAAACACTGGAGGGAAAGCGGACGATCTGGGCGGTCTCGCAAAACTGAGACCGCTGGAAGGGTCCTTCCTGGCTGGAGAAGAGAGATCGCGGATTTCCGGGCAAACATGATCCTAAAATATTTTAAAATAGTTATCTTTTGATAGTATTTTGAGATATCTGTTCATATTCATGAAATAACATTCTTGCGGTTATAAGAAAAATGAGATTGTTATCCGCACTACAGTTTTGGCTATCCGCACTCTTTTTATATGAGTTATTACGCGACTTTTGGAAATACGTCTTGTGTGTGCATTTTTAGGAAAAAATGTTCAACACGAAAGTTGTAGATCGCATCAAGATCTAAAACTTTCGTGTTGAACACTTTTCCTAAAAATACACGCACAAAACGTATTTCCAAAAGACGCATAATAACTCATACAAAAAGAGTGCGAATAGCCAAAACTATAGTGTGGATAACAATCGCCTAAAAAAAATCTACGAATAGCCAAAAATCAGATGCAATATTATTATTTCGGGCCGAAATATTTAAGCAAAAATCTGAGATCCGAAATCTTAAAAAAAAAAAAACTTCGAACCGCTGCATAAATTGTATCACGGACAACTGGACAAGTGTACGCATCTTCATCTCGTCTTCCTCTAGTGGATGACGCGGAGCTCACTGTCCCAGTCTCCCCCCTTACACTTCCACAATATTAAAATACCGACGTCTTCCCCAATTCAAACCCCAAATCGATTTAAAAATGTTCACAGCTGCATCTAATCAACTTACTCGTTGATGTTCTTCGTTCTTGGGAGAAGAGATTGAATCGAGGAGGTAATCTTTACTCTATTAGATCCATTTGGCGTCGCCGCTTTTTCTCGTCTTCAAGGGTTTTTCTAATAGCATTTATTTATTGAGTTGTTGTGAGTCTGCATGCGAGAATCTGTGGAATTTCTTGTGTATGATTGATTTCTGTTCTGTATCTTCTTCATCAAATTTGATTCTTTGCTTCTTCAGCGGCGATTTCTTTTCTTGTCTCATCGGAATTGATTTATTTTTTTTGCACGTTCCGACAAATGGCATTGACTCCACTTCAGTGATTCATTGCGAGTAAACCTCTAATTATCCGGGCTGTTGGATTTACTGTAAATTGTTACGAAGTAGAAGAGATGCCTGCAAAAATCTTTTGTTTGTTTAATCCGAATTGAAGTTTTAAGTATCCACTTGACCTCGCATTTCAATTATACCAGCAAAGGTGGCTGAATTGGACGCTTCTCTGCATTATTGAATCCTTCAAATCCCTTGGATTTTCTTAATCTTTTTCATAAACGACATTGATTAATATTAGCTAATAGGGCAGATCATACAAATTTATTTTCGTTTTCTGGGAGTGGATCTATTTTGTCATTGTTCAGCTTTCAATGTATCTACCAAGTTGATCTGTTGGATCTATTTTGTTGAGGTAGAATTGCCTGTAAGATTTACTTAGAAGAGAAGAAGTTCTTTAGGAAGATGCTTCACATGTGTTTTCTAAAGGAGTAGGCTATGCCCAAGCACTAAAGTGCCCAAGACTCAAAAGTGTCCACAAAGGGCTTGTTTGGGTGGGCGGTGGCGGTTGGAGATGGAGATGGAACGGCGTTCTGGAACATGCCCCCTCCCTGCGGATGGAACTAGGCATAAAACGATGTTTTGGGGGATCCATGGTTGTAAACGGAGGTTCCCAAACCACAACGGATAAAAAAATGCCCAAACAAATGGACCAAAAGTATTTTGTTATTATGGGTATTGGCATGACTAGAAACAAATAGGATAAGGACTAAATTGCACAAGATTATTATATCTAATGGCCTATATATTGCACTCATGTAAAAATGGTAAAAACATGTGAATATCAATAAAAAAAAGCATTTTGAAAATTTATTTGAATAAAATCTTTGTTGGATGTGAAGCATCAAAGAGCAATGTATGAACTATGCAAAACTTAGAGAGAATCTTCCACGGTTAATGCATAATAATTCCCAAGGAAAGTTATAGGTAAACTTTAAAAAACTTAGATCAGTCCATTGAGAATTCAAAACATGTAAGGGAGTGTAAAGTCCATAAAGCTATTTATTAGCTTCACCTGATTTGTAAGCACGACACTATAAAATGACTTGATTCACATCACATTTTATTGAAGGCCAATAAAATGAAACTAAATAATGATGATAATCTTCTCTCGCCCAATGCATTCAACTAGTTCATCTCCATGCAATTCATAAATGAAAACTTATGTAGTGCAGTGTGCGGAAATAGAAAAAAAAAATACTCCACAAAAATGCCAAAATTTGTAATCAGATGAAAGGTTCCCTATCATTCCCTATACATAGTGAATGCAAAAGATAAATAAAATGTACTAATTTTGTAATCAATCAAATTAGGGTACCATAAAAGAATGAATATTCAACACTGAATGTATTCTACTGAAGGCATCTTTTTATCAACACCTACTTGATATCAAACCATAGAAGTAAACTTTTGAAGATATACCACCCACTTAACATGCCTAAATTTCAATTTTAGTTGTGTTTGCAAATATTTCAATAATTCATGATTAGAATGTAAGGCAAACACTCATGATAATACATGGCATGCCCGTTGATAAAGTTCTTGAACGAAAGCATAAATAACATAAAAATAGTTGTATTTTTTTTTTGGTAGAAATCAATATTTCATAGTGTACGCTATCAAATGTCTTTGTTGACTTTGGAAGCCACCAATTCCAATACCAAAGGCATCATATGATACATCAGGACCTTTAAGAAGTTAGAAAATTGAAGAATTGGGTGGCCAATCATGAGCTCTTTAATAGTTTCAATGGATTTTTGTATAGAAGTTTTTTATGAATCTTTGTTGGATTCATTATCAGTCAATCGAGCCATAATGATGCTACCATTTGATGAATCCTAGAAAGTGACTTAATCATGAAAGCTTATAACATCAATTCTTAACCTTGACTGAGGCCAATCTGTGATTGCGCTCACCTTATCTAATCTGCATAAATCCCCTGTAAAAGATCACAAAATCTAAAAAAGTAACCTTTAGGTTTTGATATATTAGCACTTCTTTAATTTGAGAATTATAGCATGAATGCTATCAAGATTACCATTATCAGCCAATCGAGCCATAATGATGTTACCATTTGATGAATCTTAGAAAGTTACTAAATCTTGAAAGCTAATAACATCAAGTCTTGACCTAGACTGAGGACAGTCTATGATTGCGCTCACCTTAATCTAATCTGCACAAATCCACCTGGGAAATATTACAAAACCTAAAAAAGTAACCTTTGGTTTTATAGATTAGCACTTCGTTAACTTGAGAATTATAGCATGAATGCTGCTGCCTATCATGACTAAGTGTAAATGATTGTGCTCTTATGAAGTGATTCTGAGGATTAAAATACCCATCAAACCACATTTCTCCGTTTTTTTCTAATGCATGGATGAATGACTTGATAACCCTCATAAAACTGCTAGGTGCACTTGAAGGAATAAAGGGCATGCCAACTTATTTAAAATGTCCATTTGGTGTCATAAGTGTAGTTTTTGAGTCATCCCCAAGCCTAAGCCTAACCGGGTGATATTCACTTGTAAGATTAATATTGGTAAAATATTTGGATCCCATAATTAAATCCAACATATTACATAATGCAAGCAGGGAATGAGAAATATGTCTAGTATAGTGATTTTCTTAATGACATAGTTATCAACACATGTATGTCAATATCCATCTTTCTTAAGAGTAAGAAGCTCTGGAACTGCACAAAGGCCATGGCTTTATGTAATGAAAATTTCCATATTCCATCAACCAAATATTTATATTGAACATACTCTTTAGGATTCATAGAATGATGAAGTAAATTTGTTAAAAGGACTCCTGGTGCCAAATATATTCTTTGCTAGATATCACATAAAAGCAGTAACTCTTCCAGTAGCACATCAACAGTATTCTCAAAAAAAAAAAAAACTTTGTAAATGAATAAATCGTATCAGTTGTACAATCAGCAGTGGTAGACTGCACCCCTCGAGAAAGTAACATACAATGAGGCCTACACATTATCAATTGTCATAAATTACGTTGGTGTCAATAACTAATCTAATAGTTTATTAAGAGCCTATTTCAATTGTTATCCCATTTTTGTTGGAAGGGGCAACATATATTTGTTCACTTTGGTGGTACTGGTTTCAATATAATCTTAGTATCTTTATTTGACAGTATAATATTAGCCATGATTATGAACAACATCCACATCATAGGGTCAAAGATGACTTAAATAATGTGGTAACAAGATCCGTGGATAGAACATCGAACTATATTACATTAGAAATACCCAATTTGCTATTCAGAAAGCTTCTTTTGTGACATACAGATGTCATGTTGAACCAATCATCATAACATGGGGTAGGATGTAGCTCAACTTTGAGATTTTAGTTATTCAAAATGGATTTATGTATTACATTCATACTACTTCCACCATCTATAATAACTTTCATCTTTTGCTAATGCAAGAAGCATAAACGTGGAAGGTGCGATTCCTCTTCCAATCCTCTATTGGAGCGGAAATTACTTGTTGGAAACTCACGATTGTGGAATATTTCGGAATAAACGAGACCCTCTACATATATTATAGGGTATTACAAGCATATAACATTAAACATTAAATAATAAATCACTAATTACTTCTAACACTTCCCCTCAAGTTGGGCATGTAATGTTCTTCATACCCTACTTTCTAATAAGAGTCGCAAATATTCTTTCACTCAATTCCTTAGTGAGGAAATTTGCAAGTTGTTCCTCTGGGTGTACGAAAGGGGTACATACAATCCCTTTCATATATTTTCTTTGATGAAGTGTCGGTCAACTTCAACGTGCTTGGTGCGGTCATGCTGGACAATGTTGATTGCAGTCTTATTGTTATAATACAGGTTGAAGGGGTTAGTTTCCAGTAAACCAAGATCATTCAAGAGAGAACGAAGCCACATCCCCTCTTATATACCATGAGTCTTAGCTCTAAACTCAGCTTCAACACTAAAGCGAGCCACAACATGTTTTTTCTTGCTTCTCCAAGTGACCAGATTAGCCCCAACAAAGGAACAATATCCTGTAGTAGATCTCCTATTACCAATTGATCTAGTCCAGTCTGCATCAATATATACTTCAATTTTTAAGTTATCACTTGGTGAGAATAGAATGTCCCTATTAGGTAAAAAAAGGATACCCAGTGCACAAAGCATCCCCGCGCAGTGAGAGTCCGGGGAAGGGTCCCACTACAGGGTGAAATATAGGCAAACCTTGCCCTGCATTTTTGCAATAGGCTGTTTCTAGGACTCAAACCCGTGACCGCAAGATCACACGACAACACCTCAACCGGTGCGCCAAGGCTCCTCCTTTAGAATGCCCATACCGGGTGAGGTCTTCAAATACCTCAGAATTTTGTGCTCTGTGCACGACATCAAGATGTTTGACCTTGGGAGAATGCATGCAATGTCTTAACACTCCCACTAGATATGAAATGTCAGGATGAGTATGAGATAGGTAGATTAATTTTCCAACCACCTTCTGATAACTAGAAATATCTTCCACCAATTCCCCATCATCTCGTCCAAGTTTGTGGTTGACTTCAATATGAGTATCAACAGGTTTGCAGCTACTCATTTCTGTCTATTCTGATAAATCAAGGACATAATTCTGCTGTGAAATATGAATCCCATATTTTGATCTTGCTACCTCAATCACTAGAAAATATCTCAACTTGCCCAAATCTTTCACTTCAAATACACTAACATGTTTTAGTTTCAGAGCACGGATCTCATCCATGTCATCACCTGTAATAACCATATCATCAACATACACAATCAGGGGAGTCACCTTCATCTCTTTTCGTTTGATAAATAGAGTGTGATCGACATGACTTTGGGTATAGCCTAATGAAGTCATGACTTTGTGTATAGCCTAATGAAGCCATGACTTTGTGAAGTCTCCCAAAACAAGCTCTAGGAGATTGTTTTAACCCATAAAGAGCATTCTTTAATTTATAAACCTTCCATTCTGAGCCGATAGGGATAAGACCAAGGGGCATTGACATATAAACTTCCTCCTCCAACTCACCGTGAAGGAAAGCATTCTTTACATCCAGCTGTTGAAGATCCTGTTGTAAATTGGAAAAAAGTAACAATCCTAATAATAGGAGACCCATATATATATTCATAACCCTCATATTTACAAGATAGCCATACACATAATTACAAGATAAATATAAATCCAATACTCCCCCTCAAGCTGGTGCAAAGATGTCAATCATGCCCAGCTTGAAAATGATCAAATCAGACCGAGTAGGGCCAAGAGCTTTAGTGAATGCATCAACAACCTGGTCAGCCGAGAGGACAAAAGCAGGAAGAACAGTCCCAGTGCGAACATGGTCCCTCAGAAAATGAACATCCATCTCGATGTGCTTGGTGCGCTCATGGAGCACCGAATCCTGGGTAAGAAGGAGAGCCGACTTATTGTCACAGTAGAGGGTCGAGCCAGTGACGAGAGGTAGTCCAAGTTCATTCAGCAGCGATCGGAGCCAAACCAATTTATTGACACCATGTGCCATGGCACGGTACTCTGACTCAGCCGACGAGCGAGATACGATAAGTAGTTTCTTACTCCGCCATGAAACAAGATGATCACCATGAAAAACACAGAGACCAGAAGTGGAGCGCCGATCAGTCAAAGAGCCAACAAAATATGCATCAGTGAAGCAGGAGAGAGTAGAGGCACTATCCGCCCGATAAAACAGTCCGAGGCCAGGAGCACGCTTAAGATAACGAAGGACACGTCGAGCAGCCTCGAGGTGAGAGGTCATGGGAGAGTGCATAAACTGACTCAAAACACCCACAGAGAAGCTGATGTCTGGTCTGGTATTGGTCAAGTATATCAGGCGGCCAACAAGCCGCTGGTACTGAGAGGGGTCTGGTAGAGGATCACCAGACTCGGCATGAAGGCGGTGGTTGGTATCCATAGGAGTACTCGCAGGGCGACATCCAAGTAGACCTGTATCCCTAAGAAGATCTAATATGTACTTGCGCTGCGAGATGGAGATACCTTGCCGTGAATGAGCAACTTCAATCCCAAAAATAACGGAGAAGCCCAAGGTCTTTCACCTCAAAGGCAGAGCGAAGCGTAGCTTTCACCTCAGATATGCCAGAGGGGTCATCCCCGGTGAGAATAATATCATCCACATAGACCAAGATAATGGCACGACGGCCCTCTGGAGTGACACGGATGAAGCAAGTGTGGTCTGCACGACACTGAGTGAAGCCGGACTGAAGAATAACGGAGCTGAACCGTTCAAACCAGGCGCGCGGGGACTGCTTTAGGCCGTATAGGGATTTGTGAAGCCGGCAGACTCTCCCCGAATACTCCACCTTAAGGGCAAACCCCGGAGGAGGAGCCATATAGACTTCTTCCTTGAGATCGCCGTGCAGGAATGCATTTTTAACATCGAGCTGAAAGAGCGGCCACGCCCGAGAGGCCGCAAGGGAGAGAAGAAGGCGGACACTGGTCAACTTCGCCACAGGAGCAAAGGTGGCACCAAACTCGTTCGGAGCCTGAGTAAAACCCTTGGCCACCAAATGGGCCTTGTAACGGTCAATGTTACCATCAGCAGAGTACTTCACAGTGTAGACCCATTTACACCCAACTGTGCATTTCCCAGGAGGGAGAGGAACCAGAGACCATGTCCCAGTGCGGTGGAGAGCAGACATCTCCTCCTGCATGACCTGAACCCACCGGGGGTCAAGGAGAGCCTCAGCAGTCGAAGTAGGAAGACGAACAGAATCAACAACATCCACAAAATCCTGGTAAGAGGGTGAGAAATGCTGGTAGGAAACAACGCTAGCCAGCGGTGCTCAGTAACGGGGGGGGGGGGGGGGGGGGGGGGGGGGGGGGGGGGGGGGGGGGGGGGGGGGGGGGGGGGG